>CACVCL010023416.1:0-17071 GCA_902729485.2 Mus minutoides
AGGGCTGGAGAGAAGGCTCAGTGGTTAAGAACACTGACTGCTCTTCCAGAGGTCCTGAGTTCAAATCCCAGCAACCACATGATGACTCACACCATCTATAATGGGATCTGATGCCCTCTTCTGGTGTGTCTGAAGACAGCAACAGTGTACTCATATGCATTAAATGAATAAATAAATCTTTATTAAAAATAAGTAAATCGGGCTGGTGAGATGGCTCAGCGGGTAAGAGCACCCGACTGTTCTTCCGAAGGTGATAAGTTCAAATCCCAGCATCCACATGGTGGCTCACAACCATCTGTAACGAGATCTGGCGCCCTCTTCTGGAGTGTCTGAAGATAGCTACAGTGTACTTACATATAATAAAATAAATCTTTAAAAAAAAAAAAAAATAAGTAAATCAAGCCGGGCGTGGTGGCGCACGCCTTTAATCCCAGCACTCGGGAGGCAGAGGCAGGCGGATTTCTGAGTTCGAGGCCAGCCTGGTCTACAAAGTGAGTTCCAGGACAGCCAGGGCTATACAGAGAAACCCTGTCTCGAAAAACCAAAAAGAAAAAAAAAAAAGAAAAATAAGTAAATCAAAAAATATAATAAAGACATAATAATATAATAAAGATATCCTCAGGGATAGACGTAAGTCATGAGCCAAGGCAGATCATGTACTGTTTGTACTTTATTGACATTCCTTGTCTGTCTGCTCTGCCTCTCAGAGGGACAGACCCACATTATTTCCCCTTTCTCTGCCTATATACTGCCCTTTCTGGTGATGAGTTCCTTGAGCTTAGGAGCTGTTCCCTTACTGATTTCCTCACCCCAGAACTTAGCCACATAGACTCTCAAGAAGCACACAGTGGTAGAAAAGACAGACTAGTGGCTTTTCCTTTTAATTTATTTTATGTATATGCAACATATACTGTTGCTGTCTTCAACACACCAGAAAAAGGCATCGGGTCCCATTTCACCTGGTTGTGAGCCACCATGTGGTTGCTGGGAATTGAACTCAAGACCTCTGGAAGAGCAGTCAGTGTTCTTAACCACTGAGCAATCTCTCCAGCCCGACACATGGCTCTTAATGTGTGATCTACAGTGGCTCCCAACCTTCCTAATGTTCAAATACAGTTCCTCAGGTTGTGGTGATCTCCCCAACCGTAAATATTATTTAAAAGAATTATTTATTTTATGTATATGAGTACACTGTAGCTTTCTTAAGACACATCAGAAGAGGACATCAGATTCCATTACAGATGGTTGTGAACCACCATATGCTGGGAATTGAACTCATGACCTCTGGAAGAGCAATCAGTGCTCATAACCACAGAGCCATCTGTCCAGCCCAACAAAAATATTTTAATGGAGAGATGGCTCAGCAGTTAAGAACACTAACTATGACCGGGTGTGGTGGCGCACGGCTTTAATCCCAGCACTCGGGAGGCAGAGGCAGGCAGATTTCTGAGTTCGAGGCCAGCCTGTTCTACAAAGTGAGTTCCAGGACAGCCAGGGCTGTATGATTCACCACCATCTGTAATGAGATCTGACGCCCTCTTCTGGCATGTCTGAAGACAGCTACAGTGTACTAACATATAATAATAAATAAATCCCAGCACTTGGGAGGCAGAAGCAGGCAGATTTCTGAGTTCGAGGCCAGCAAGGTCTACAAAGTGAGTTCCAGGACAACCAGGGCTGTACAGAGAAACCCTGTCTCGAAAAACCAAAAAAACAAAACAATAAAAAATAATAAATAAATCTTTAAAAAAAAAAAAAAAAAAAGCACCAAATACTCTTCAAGAGGTCCTGAGTTCAGTTCCCTGCAACCACATGGTGGCTCACAACCATCTGTAATGGGATCCGGTGTGACTGAAGACAGCTACAGTGTACTCATATACAAAAAATAAATAAATAAATCTTTAAAAAATAATTTTGAGCTACTTCACAACTGTAATTTTGCTAATGTTTTGAATAATCACGTGAATATTGGAGTTTGCCAAAGGGGTCCTGACCCACTCATTGAGAACAAGTGCTGTAGTAGGTACCACAGCAGTCATGTCCAAAGAACTTTAGAAGTTAGAAAAGATCTACCTCCCCAGGGAGCTTCACTCTGGAGAGACACATCCAGAATTTGTATTGCTGCTTCTTTGACTGGGAAATAAAAAAAAAAAAAGTTCAGTAAATTCAGAGAATCTCACCAGGCATGAAGGCAAAAATATGTAATCCCAGTACTCAGAAGGCATACTGACAGATCTCTGTTAAGTTTGAGGCCATCCTGATCTACAGAGTGAGTTCCAGAACACTCAGGGCTACATTAAGAGACCATGACTCAAAATAAAAATAAAAATGAGGTTGGCGAGATGGCTAAGCAGTTAAGAGCGCCCACTGCTTTTCCAAAGATCCTGAGTTCAAATCCCAGCAACCACATGGTGGCTCACAGCCATCAAAATGAAATCTGTTGCTCTCTTCTGGAGTGTCTGAAGACAGCTACAGTGTACTCATATATAATAAATAAATAATTAAATAAATAAAATATTAAAAAAATAAAATAAAAATGAAAAAGAAAAAGAAGGAAAGAAATAAGAAAGAAAAGAGAGAGAGAAAGAAAGAAAGAAAGAAAGAAAGAAAGAAAGAAAGAAAGAAAGAAAGAAAGAAAGAAAGGGCCTCCTGGGCTACATGAAGCACTGTCATTTAAAAAATATGAGTGATAAGCCGGGCATGGTGGCGCACGCCTTTAATCCCAGCACTCGGGTGGCAGAGGCAGGTGGATTTCTGAGTTCGAGGCCAGCCTGGTCTACAAAGTGAGCTCCAGGACAGCCAGGGCTACACAGAGAAACCCTGTCTCAAAAAACCAAAAAAAAAACAAAAACAAAAAAACAAAAAAAAAAAGTGAGTGAGAGAGAGAGATTAAGAGTGTGTGTGTGTGTGTGTGTGTGTGTGTGTGCGCGCGCGTGCATGCGCGTATGTTATATGGAATCTCTTTTTTTTTTTTTCAACTTTTATTAGATATTTTCTTCATTTACATTTCAAGTGTTATCCAGAAAGTTCCCTATATCCTCCCCCCTCCCGGCCCTGCTCCCCTACCCACCGGCTCCCACCCCTTGGCCCAGGCATTCCCCTGTATTGGGGCATATAAAGTCAGCATAACCAAGGGGCCTCTCTTCCCACTGATGGCCAACTAGGCCATCCTCTACTATATATGCAGCTAGAGACACGAGCCCAGGGGGTACTAGTTAGTTCATGGTTATTCTTCCACCTATAGGGTTGAAGACCCCTTATATGGAATCTCTTAAAAAAACCAACTCACTCAGCCAGATGGTGGGGGCACATGCCTTTAATACTAGCACTCGGGAGGCAGAGGCAGGTGGATTTCTGAGTTCCATACACAGAGAAACACTGTCTCAGAAAAAAAAAAGAAAAAACAACACCCCCCTCAGTCTGCTGAAGAAAGATTACATCTCTTCATTTCACTGAAAGGAGAAGAAACAATGAACCACTCAATAAGAACCTTGGGCATCTGTTGCTCTTTAACATTTCAACCATATGAAATTTATTCCAGTTCTTCTTTCATAGCTGGAGGCCTTTGAGAATTTTCTTTCCTCAGCTTGAATTATTTCCTTTACCCCTTCTCTTTGAAGAATCTCTCTCTCTCTCTCAAAGTAAAGAATTACTTATTTGTTTTTTGTATATGAGTACACTGTAGCTATCTTCAGACAAACCACAAGTGGGCATCAGATTCCATTACAGATGGATGTGAGCCACCATGAGATGGATGGGAACCAGAGTCCTCTATAAGAGCAGCAAGAGCCCTTAAACACTTGCTCCAGCCCTCTTGGGGGAAAAAATTAAAATAATTATTAATCTGTGCCTTTAAGGGCTAACGATGGAAGTATACTAAGCATAAAAACAAAATAAACCTAAAACTTTTGTTTCTTTGTTTGTTTGGTTTTCGAGACATAGTTTCTCTGTGTAGCCCTGGCTGTCCTGGAACTCACTTTTTAAACCAGGCTGGCCTCGAACTCAGAAATCTGCCTGCCTCTGCCTCCCAAGTGCTGGGATTAAAGGATTGTGCCCCCATACCCAGCTAAACCTAAAATAAAAAGGAGCACTTCCTACACTTTACACACATCTGGTCCTGGCTCCAATGACTTGTAAGCTTCTAGAGCTTATCTCCTAATGACCCATGAATGATCAGCCTCAAGGTCAACAGGTGCTGGGAAATGTTCTGGTTAACAAGACAAAGAGCTGCTCATCTATCTACGCAGATATGAAGCCTGTGTAATCAGCACAGCACAGAAGATGCAGTCAGTAAGTCCCCATGTAATGGAGAAATGTCCTTTCCTTGGGCTGCATGGTTGTTCTCTCTGAGAATTCTCCATGGCTGTGTAAGCCTGGATGACCTAGAAGTAGCGCTGTAGACCAGGCTGACCTCAAACACACAGAGATTGGCCAGCTGGAATTAAAGGCAGGAGCCACTACCTCAAGGCTCTCTCTTGCAACATTTTATTTAATCTTTGTTGTATCTATTCTGGTTTGGTAAATACTTTTATCCTAGTACCTCTTTTGGTCAGCATTGTTCCCTGCAAAACCAAGTACTCACGATACCACTGAAGGCCACATTTCCAATCCCTCCCATGAACTTTGAAACAATGTCTCACCAGGTTGGTGTTCTCAGACTCTTTGGCTCAAATGGTCCTGCCTGAACCCCATGAGTGCTTGGGTTTACAGATGGACCCTCGGTGCCTGGCTCTGCTGATATTGGATTCTCAAAGGAAAACCATTGACTTTGAAGAGTGAAGCCTGGGTTTTAATGTGAAAACTCAAATTTATATAAAATGTTCAAAATAGGAAAATAAATGTCCATTTACATTACATCTAGACTCATCAGTGGTATGCTCTCTGTATATAGATACAGAAATGCACACACATGCATTCTATTCGTGTACATATATACATATACTGATTTTTTTTCAATTGAACCATTTAAAAATTTGCCACGACATCACTACATTTAACTTCAGTATGTGTCCTTAAAGACAGGAACATTCTATACAAACATATCATGATTGTTACAATTTGACAATATTGTCATCTAATATACATCCAGATCCTAATTTCTCCAAAACGAATTATGTCTTTTACAGTGGCTTCTTTTTGAAATTTTATTTTGTGTATTGTTGTGAGAGTGTCTGATTCCCTGAAACTAGAGTTACAAACAGTTGTAAGCTGTCCTATGGGTGACAGGTCCTCTGCAAGAGCAGCCAGTGCTCTTAACTAGTGAGCCATTTACCCAGCTCCAAGGTTTCCCTCCATTTCTCTCTCTCTCTCTCTCTCTCTCTCTCTCTCTCTCTCTCTTATTTATTTATTTATTTATTTATTTATTTATTTATTGGTTTTCAAGACAGGGTTTCTCTTTATAGCCCTGGCTGTCCTGGAACTCACTATGTAGACCAGGCTGGCCTCGAACTCAGAAATCTGCCTGCCTCTGCCTCCCAGAACAGAATCTTGTGATTTCTTCTGGATCAAGCTGCTGTTGATAAATCATGAATGGTGTTTGTGAGTGAATCTGAGCTGCCTCTGCTGATTCATGTGAACTGAACTGCTGATATCCTAACAACACAGACTGGATTTGTTCCAACAACTCTTCCTTTCCACTACCTCTGGTGGCTGGTGGGATGGAAGGGAGGGTAAAGCATTTAATAAGCTTTGTTAAAAGTAGGTTTTGGGGCTGGTGAGATGGCTCAGCGGGTTAGAGCACCCGACTGCTCTTCCGAAGGTGATGAGTTCAAATCCCAGAAACCACATGGTGGCTTACAACCACCCGTAACAAGATCTGACGCCCTCCTCTGGTGCGTCTGAAGTCAGCTACAGCGTACTTATGAAGAATAATAAGAAATGAATCCTTGGACCGGAGAGACCAACCGGAGCAAGCCAGGCTTTCCGGAGCGAGCAGAGCCGAACGGGGACGGCTGGAACGAGCGGGGCCAAACCGGAGCAAGCAGAGCCGATCGGAGCGAGCAGGGCTGGCTGGAACAAGCGGGGGCCGTGCGGGGACCGTACGGGGGCGGCCAGGAGCAAGTGGGGCTTGCCGGAGCGAGCGGGGTCAAGCAGAGCGAGTGGGGTTGACCGGAACAAGGGAAAAAAAAATTTAAAAAGTAGGTTTTGAAAATACCCAACTTCCTTAATCAGTCCTGCTCCAGTATACATCAGTTCACCCTGAACTTGCTCTCTAGGGGGTCCTCTCCATGTGACACTCCCTTGCAGTTTCTCCTGAATTTCTTCCAGGTTATGGAGAATCTCCTGAATTTTCTTCTCAGATACACTGAAGGTCACCAGCTTTGGAGAATCCAAGGAATGGTCCTTCTCAGAGGAAGAATCCTGTCGGTCAGTGAAGAATGAACAATGAAATGAAAGCCAACTGAGGAACTCATAGAACACACCCAAGCTCTGCCTTCTAGCTGCAATTTTAAATTAGATATTAACAGGCTTTGTTTTATTTTATTTTATCGATTTTTTTTTTTTTTTGAGACAGGGTTTCTCTGTATAGCCCTGGCTAACTTCATACTCAAGAGATCCACCTGCCTCTGCCTCCTCAATGCTGAGATTAAAGGCATTCGCCACTACATCCAGGCAGATATATTTCTGGGGAGTTGGAGTTAGAAGTGGTTGTTAGCCACCATGCTGGTATTGAAGATCCAGCCCAGTTCATCTAGAAAAACAAGTGCTTTTAAGTGCTGAGCCCTATTTCTGGACCCTTTTTACAGACAATTCATTGTTTGTTTGTTTGTTTTTCAAGACAGGGTTTCTCTGTGTCACCCTGGCTGTCCTGCAACTTGCTTTGTAGCCCAAACTGGACTCAAACTCACAGCGATCTACCTGCCTCTGCCTCCTGAGTGCTGAGACTAAGGGGCACGTTCCACCACACCCAAAATTATTTATTAAATGTATTTTTTATAGTGCTAGAGACCAAATCTAGAGACTTGTTCACAAACTACTATTAAGCTATATTCCAGTCTATAAGATCTTTTTTTATTTTATATGTGTTTTGGTATACGTATGTGTGGTGAAAGAGTAGTACGTAACCAAAGACAAAATGGAGTCCCTTGTGTCAGGAGGGAAAGTAAATCTTTAAACTAATATAAGGAACTGAACCGATGGCCCTAGCTATGGGGCAAGCCTTTCCTGGAACAATCACAGAATAGCCCAAAGCCCTCTGAAGGTCACAGCAACCTCTGTGCAATGTCTCAATGCCCCAGGAGGTTGCCTAAGGTAGCACATGACTTAACTGTTAGGTAGATTACCTCCCCCTTCCCCCCCTAGTCTCTTAGAGTTAGCTACTTGGGTATCTTGCTGATGTTTAAACTAGCCAATCATGTGAAACCGCGCCAATTTCCCCCTATTCCAGTGCTATAAAAGCTCCTAATTTTGGAGCCTCAGGGTCGACCCCCGTCCCCTGCATGGGATGCGGGGTTGTCCCGGAGCTCCGATTAAAATTCCTCTTGCAGTTTGCATCAAGACAGGTCTCTCGTGGTTCTTGGAATGCGCGAACAACCCATGTTTGAAATAGGGATATTTCTGGTTTGGTCTTACATGGTATCTGTGTATGTGGTATAAAGTGGTGGTGGGGATATATATATGCACATGGAAAAGGATGTCAGGTGTCCTGCTCTGTCCCTCTCCACCTTATTCCCTTAAGACAGGGTCTCTCACTAATCCTGAGGTAGGCTGATGGTCAGTAAGTCACAGTGATCTCATTCTTCCAGCTATAGCCCACATGTGACCCTTGTTCCAAGATCTCAGTAAGATCATAGTGGCTTGCTGGCTTCGACAGATACCCCAGGTTCAAGGAGAAACCCTGCTTCACAGGAATAGACAGATAGTAATCCAAGTTTCTTGATACCTTCTTGGTCCCCTGATTACACAAGTCAGAAGGTTGCAGCTGTAATACCATGGTACCCCTTCTTCCATTCAGCATAGCTAATGTTGTGACTAAACCTTGAGAAGCCGCACCGGTGGCATCCCTTGTCTTGTTAATTAGGCTTGAGATAGCCAGGTGGCCCTGAGGCCTGCTTCCAGGTCTCACAGGACCTCAGCTCCTCCCAGCCCACCTATGACCAGCCCACTTGTGCAAACCTGCGAGATCTCACGATACTTCAGGCTTCCCGCCAAACTCCAGAACGCCTGCACAGAAGACTGGGGGCGGGGCCTCCCTCCTTTTTTTTTCCCCAAGTGTTTCTCCTCCATTAAACATTCGCTTTGAGCAGCAACCTTGTAGCCTTGGCTATTTTCTTTCCCCAACTCCCTTATTCTCATTTCAGCTTCAGGCCATCATTCCAGGGAAATCCCGTCCACTGCGGGCAGTGGACCCCAACAAATAACGGATAAAACACACAAGGTGTATGAAATCTTAAGAGCCTCTTGGTGAAGGCTTCTCTCCCAGAGAGTGACTGATGATTTAGGGTATAGAAGAGGACTGGTCTTCCCCTAGGTGATGAATAAAGGAAGCAAATGTGAAAGGTAGCCATAGTGGGAAAACACAGTCATGCCATAGGAAGTGATGTGGTCGGGAAGGACACAGGAAGGATCCTGTATGGTTTTTCTAGTTCTGTGAGGATTTGGGTCTTAACCCGAAACACACAGATATTACCACAGTTTAGATCACACATGGCTCCCATCTAATAATGTCTAATATTGTTTGATGTTGGTTGTAGGTCCCACAGTAGAGAAAAACGTTTATCAAAATGCTTTGTATGCCTTCATTTTCCAAAGGAGCAGAGGAGTTCAGCGTTCTTGGAAAAGACTGACACTCAACTAGACCTCTCCAGTTCCTTTAGTCAAACATATACAAGCTTAACTGGAGCTGCAAAGGGTTCCAACTACCAAAACTATCTTGCTCTTGCTGGCTGTGAGAGCAGACAATTCCACTAATCTCAGATCCACGGGATTATGGCTATCCATAATCAAAAGTAAGAACTCAGGGTTTTCCAGGAGTGTCTTTTTTTTTTTTTTCCCTTGAGACAGGGTTTCTCTGTATAGCCCTGACTGTCCTGGAACTCACTCTGTAGACCAGGCTGGCAGAGAACTCAGATATCAGCCTGCCTCTGCCTCCTGAGTGCTGGGAATAAAGGAGTTCCTCACCACTGCCTGTTACTTAATGGCTGAGCCATCTCTCCAGGCCCCATAGTTGGTGTTCTTTATTTATTTATTTATTTATTTATTTATTTATTTTTGAGTCAGGGTTTCTTTGTATAGCCCTGGTTGTCCTCTAACTCACTCTATAGACCAGGCTGGCTGAGAACTCAGAAATCTTTCTGTCTCTGCCTCCCAAGTGCTGGGATTAAAGGCCATAGTTGGTGTTCTTAACTGCTGCGCCATCTCTCCATAAAAATATTTTTGTTGGGCTGGACAGATGGCTTCGTGGTTAAGAGCACTGATTGCTCTTCCAGAGGACTTAAGTTCTATTCCCAGCAACCACATGATGGCTCACAACCATCTGTAATGGATTCTGATGTCCTCTTCTGATGTGTTTTTTTTTTTTTTTCCCCTGAGACAGGGTTTCTCTGCGTAGCCATGGCTGTCCTGGAACTCACTCTGTAGACCAGGCTGGCCTTGAACTCAGAAATCTGCCTGCCTCTGCCTCCCAAGTGCTGGGATTAAAGGCGTGCGCCACCACTGCCCGGCCTGATGTGTCTTAAGGCAGCTACAGTGTACTCATATACATAAAATATATAATTCTTTTAAATAATATTTATGGTTGGGGAGATCACCACAACCTGAGGAACTGTATTTGAACATTAGGAATGTTGGGAGCCACTGTAGAGCACACATTAAGAGCCATGCCTTGGGCTGGAGAGATGACTCAGTGGTTAAGAGCAATGACTGCTCTTCCAGAGGTCTTGAGTTCAATTCCCAACAACCACTTGGTGGCTCACAACCATATGAAATGGGATCTGATGCCCTTTTCTCGTGTGTCTGAAGAGAGCAAAAGTGTACTCATGCCGGGCGTGGTGGCGCACGCCTTTAATCCCAGCACTCGGGAGGCAGAGGCAGGCGAATTTCTGAGTTCGAGGCCAGCCTGGTCTACAAAGTGAGTTCCAGGACAGCCAGGGCTATACAGAGAAACCCTGTCTCGAAAAACCAAAAAAAAAAAAAAAAAAAAAAAAAAAAAAAAAAAAAAAAAAAAAGTGTACTCATATACATAAAATAAACAAATTAAAAGAAAAAGCCACTAGTCTGTCTTTTCTACCACTGTGTGCTTCTTGAGAGTCTATGTGGCTAAGTTCTGGGGTGAGGAAATCAGTAAGGGAACAGCTCCTAAGCTCAAAGAACTCATCACCAGAAAGGGCAGTAAATAGGCAGAGAACAGAGAATTAATGTGGGCGTATCCCTCTGAGAGGCAGAGAAGACAGACAAGGAATGCCAATAAAGTACAAACAGTACATGATCTGTCTTGGCTCATGACCTTCGTCTTTCCCTGAAGATATCTTTATTATATTATTATGTCTATATTATATTATTTGATTTACTTTTTTTTTGGTTTTTTTTGGTTTTTTCGAGACAGGGTTTCTCTGTGTAGCCCTGGCTGTCCTGGAACTCACTCTGTGGACCAGGCTGGCCTCGAACTCAGAAATCCGCCTGCCTCTGCCTCCCAAGTGCTGGGATTAAAGGCGTGCGCCACCACGCCCGGCTGATTTACTTATTTTTTAAAAAGATTTATTTTATTTATTTTATGTAGCTGTAAAGATTGTTGTGAACCTTCTTGTGATTGTTGGAATTGAATTTAGGACCTCTGCTCGCTCCAGCCCAAAGATTTATTTATTATTAATATAAATAAGTACACTGTAGCTGTCTTCAGATGCATCAGAAGAGGGCATCAGATCTCATTATGGGTGGTTGTGAGCCACCATGTGGTTGCTGGGATTTGAACTCAGGACCTCTGGAAGAACATTCAGTGCTCTTAACCACTGAGCCTTCTCTCCAGTCCTAATTGACTTATTTTTTTTTTTAAAGATTTATTTTATTTATTATATGTAAGTACACTGTAGCTGTCTTCAGACACCCCAGAAGAGGGGGCCAGATCTCGTTACGGATGGTTGTGAGCCACCATGTGGTTGCTGGGATTTGAACTTATCACCTTCGGAAGAGCAGTCGGGTGCTCTTACCCACTGAGCCATCTCACCAGCCCCCCTAATTGACTTATTTTTAAGAAGAGCAAATGTTGGTTTTGTTTTTCAAGATTTAATTTAAAAAGAAAAGATTTATTTAATCTATATGAGTACACTGTAGTTGTCTTCGGACAAACCAGAAGAGGGCATCAGATCTCATTACTGATGCTTGTGACCGCCCAACCATAAAATTATTTTTGTTGCTACTTCATAACTGTAATTTTGCTACTCTTATGATTTTAAAATGAGTTCCTGAAGCGGGACCCTCTTCATAGCTTAAGTTGTTGGTGTCGCATGTTTATGACTAGGCGAGCAGGACCCAACTAGTAGGGAGAGATGATTTTTCCAGGCCAAAATCCAGGCAGGTAGCCAGCAAAGTCGGGCACTTTTAGAGGCGGGGGACAATTAGCAGCTGGGCGGGGCGAGGTGATGGAAGGGGCGGGGCGAGATGATGGACAAGGCGAAGTGTTTCCTGGGAAGTTAGTAAGTCAAGGCGGAGCCTCCAGGTTCTTGCTCCCTATCTCCAAACTATGGCGGCTCCTCGTTCCGGAACTGTAGTCCCGGTGTGGCTGAGCGAGGACGACCTGAGCTGCGTTATCTGCCAAGGGCTGCTAAAGAGGCCCACCACGCTGCCCTGTGGCCACAGCTTCTGTCTCCGGTGCCTCAATGACCTGTGGGACTCGCAGCGCGGGCCCGTGGTTGGCAGCCGTTGGGCTTGCCCCATATGCCGCAAGGGGCCCTCTACGAAGCCCGAGCTGCACAACAACCCGCTGCTGCAAAACCTGGTGGACAAGTTTCGCAAAGCGGCGCGGGAGGTCGAGGCTGGCCGCGAGTTCGAACCGGTCCTCGCGCCGCGTTCTCAGTGTGGACCCATGCCACCCCAGGTAGGAAGCCTGCACCGGACTTCCCGATCTCTTTTTCTGTCACATAATTTGCGCAGTCTAATCTTTTTTCGGGAGAACCTTTGAAAAGTTCAGAGCTGTATAAAGAAGTAGAAAAACTTTTAATCCCAGCACTCGGGAGGCAGAGGCAGGCGGATTTCTGAGTTCGAGGCCAGCCTGGTCTACAAAGTGAGTTCCAGGACAGCCAGAGCTACACAGAGAAACCCTGTCTCGAAAAGCCAAAAAAAAAAAAAAAAAAAAAAAGAAGAAGAAGAAGTAGAAAAGCCCAACGTGGTGGCCTCATGCCTGCAATTCCAGGTTTTGGGAGGCTAAAACAGCGGCTTGTCGCACAGGGCCAGAGTTACATAGTAAGATCCCGTCACAAACAGTAGTTAAAAACCGAGGTCCCATCCGCCCGAGGTGTCGTGCATGCTTGTATATAGTTTTAGTTTTTCCCAGCCTTCTGTGATGTCTGAAAATTCTTAGTGTGGTAGAATGTATGTGCCACCAAAATTACCATTTTTCCCCTTTAATTCAATTGACCTATTTGTATATTTATTGAGGCAGGGTCTAGCTAGACTAGACTAGGATGGCGTTGAACCTGGAGTGTAAGATAATGTACATTGTATTGAAAGAAAATAATATGCGAGGCCTATGGTTTAAACAGCAGTTGCAGCCGGGCGTGGTGGCGCACGCCTTTAATCCCAGCACTCAGGAGGCAGAGGCAGGCGGATTTCTGAGTTCGAGGCCAGCCTGGTCTACAAAGTGAGTTCCAGGACAGCCAGGGCTAGACAGAGAAACCCTGTCTCGAAAAACCAAAAAAAAAAATAATAATAATAAAATAAAAATAAAAAAATAAAAAATAAACAGCAGTTGCTGAAGAGGACTTGCCTGAGACAGGTACAGGCAAGTAAACAAAAGTTGTTGATTCACTCTGGGACTGACTGGTCGTAGTGATAGAAAAGGTATGCAAAGAGAGTAATGGGCCCTTTGGCCTGGCCTTGGCTGACTCAGGAAAACCCCCAGCAGGATAGCTGCTACCTGGGGGCTCTTGCTGATGTTTGAACTAGCCAATCTTGTGAAACCTCACAAATTCCCATCCCCTACCCCAATTTTCCCAACCCCCCACCCCATTCACTATATAAACTTCTAGTTTGCGAGCCTTGTGGTCAACTCTTGTACCTCTTGCATGGGGAGTGTGTCAGCCCGCAGAGCTCCGTGAAATAAACACCTCGTGTACATTGCATCAAGACGATTCTTCAAGTGCTCGAACTCCTGAGGGTCCCCTCCGTGGACCTTACAGTATCAGTAGTCATACTAGCCAAAAGGTGGGAAAATTTCAAATGTTCATAACTTGATAAATTGATTGGAAAGTGATATATATCCACAGAGATGATATAACAGGCACTCAAAGCAATGATGATCTGATATATGCTGCAACATCAATCAGGTCTGAAAATATGAAACTGATAGTAGTTAGACACAAAGGGGCTTATTTACATGAAACATGTAGAATGAGAGATCCACTTAAATAAATAAATAAATAGATAGATAAATCCCTTGTAAATAGAAAAGTTTAAATTTCCGAGGGAAGCAGACTGGGACAATGTGCTGTTAATAACTGATGGCTCTTGAAGCTCAGAGCTGAGTCAGCTCCTGGCATTTCTGCAAGGCCAACTAAAACTAGTAAAACTAACATAGCAGCCAATAAGAAACCAACCCATGTAACTTCCCCAGCATCCACCGATGAAGTTTTAGATGACCTAATCTTTTGATAAAATTCCTCTAGTTTTCCATGAAAGCCTTGTGCCCCTTTGTCTGGGCTCACCGTTTTTTATAAGTGGCTGACCCCTGCATGCAGGGTTCTTGCTTTCTTGAAACAAAAACACAGAGGCAGGTGGATTTCTGAGTTTGAGGCCAGCCTGGTCTACAGAGTGAGTTCCAGACAGCCAGGGCTACACAGAGAAACCCTGTCTAGAAAAACCAAAAAAAAAAAAAAAGAAAAAGAAAAAGAAAAGGAAAAGGAAAAGAAACAAAAACACTCTTTGCCTATTGCAAGTGAATGGTGGTCTCAGTGCACTGCTTTCCAACCTAACATAACAGGTAAACTCAGAGACATAAAGCTCATAGAGATAAACAGAGGGACAGGAATCTGCTGTTATTGCTTAGTGAGTGGGTACAGAGGTCTTTTTTAAGGTGATGAAATTACCTTGGCAACAGCGGTGACAGATGCACAGTATTGGAAACATGACAGACACCATTGAACTGTACACTACAAAATTGTTCAGATGGCCAGGTGTGGTGGCACATGTGTGTGATCCCAGCTCTTGAAAAGCAGAAGCAGGCAAAGTTCTGAGTTCAAGTGGCCCACACCTTCATTGTTTAGGATTAAAGGAGAGTACTAAGGGCATGTCTGTATTTCATCCAGAGTAGCCATGTTCCTGGATTCAAAACCCTTTATGGTTCCTGTTTTCAGTTTCACTCTTTGAGGAATGCATTACCCTCAGCCTTCTCACTTATTTTTTTATATAGTGTTAGGAGAAGACTCTAAGTTCAAGCAAGGCCTGGTAGTGTTAGGGTCCGTGAATTGCTGAAGAATAATACCCCAGACTCAAGTCGTGTGAAAAAGTATAGAGCATTTATTGAAAAATTCCTGCATGCAGGGGCCCCAATTCCATTGGGAAGGAAGGACCCTGACTGAATTTGCAGATTCAGTTTCAAAGCCAAAAGGAACATTAGCAAGGGGAAGGTGATCTATAACTTGATTGCCCCAAGCCTGCAGGGCTAAGTTATTTTGTTGTGTTGAGGAGAACCTTTTGTCTGAAAGATAGGACGGGCGGGGAGGGAAAGAAGCGAGACCATGCGTTAATGAATTTTTTATCACAGTCTCACTTTACTTAGGAAAAATGCTCAGTTTTATACACAGAGCAAAAGAGAGGGCATGGGGAGGTCAGGGAGGGAGAACAAAGACTCAGGGACGAGGGACATCTGGAAGGAGGAGGATGGCAGCCTTGAGACGCCTGGTGATTTATCTCTGGATGCTGGCACTTTCTTACTGCTCTAAGTGTTTATCTGAGGAGGCTCTGCCAGTCTTAGGGTCAGCCTAGTGTGCAGGATGGGCTAATTTGGCTCTTAGCAAGGTGTTGGCTGGTCTTTATGGTGGGAATCACTGAAGGTCTGGCTTCCCACGCTTGATTGGTGGGTTCTATCGAGGGGTTATCTGAGTGATGAGATGATTGGTTACAGTCTTGCTTCAAGCAAACTTGTCTAACTATTCTTGCTTCATGCCAAGAAGGGGTAGCTCTAGACCTCTTGGCCACAAGCTTGGCTAACTGTCCTTTTGCAAGCTGGGTAAGGGTCCCTTTTTCATAAGCCTGCAGTATTCCAGTAACTGACTTGCTCAGTTCTGGGAAGTAGAAACTCAGGCCTGATTTCCTGAACTGCTGGTTTGCAGCCTGTCATGGAGTCAGCCTGGCTCAGGCCAGTTCACCCCTTTCATTAGCATATCATCACATTTCTTTAATCACAGCACTCTGAAGCAGAGGCAGGCAAACCTAGGCCAGCCTGGTCTCCATAGTGATTTCCAAGACAGTCAGGACTATGTAGAGAGGACCTGTCTCAAAAACAAAGCAAAGCAACAAAAGAATGTAACTTCATTTTATTATATTATTTTCATGATAGATTTTGTTGAGAGGACCCCTTGCCCTTTGAGTAGTACTTGCATCTTCCGGTGGAGTCCTGGGATTAAAGGCAGAAGCATCACTTTAGCCAGCCGTTTTCCCACTGCTCTACCTGTCTGCTTCCATGCTACTACCTTGATATTTATAGCTCCTTTTATTGAGGGAGCTATATTCTGGGGTCCAAGATTTTGGTAATCAGAAGCCAAATTTGGTTCTTTTAAAGGTGACAGTACAGAAAAGCACCACAAACGTTATCCAGGAGCTGACTGTAGACGATGTCAAGAGTCTTCAAACGCAAAGACCCAGCTTGGGATCTGGACTGGACAATGCACAAGGCATCCCGCCCACGGTAGGTTCAGGAGGGACTGGGAGGAAAGACAGCTTCCAGCAGAGCTGTATGGAAGATGAGTGCACCAGGTCTCATGCTCTACCATTCTCTTAATTGCCAAATATGGCTGATTTGGAATGTGGTGTGCTGGACATGAGTTAATGGAAGCTTCAAGTAGGCTGGGATCCATCCTTCCCACTCTACCTAACTTGCTCTCTCTAAAGCCACTGACAATCTCTAGGTAAATCTCACTGATTTGAAAGTCCTCATCTTCAGAGTCCCTTAAAAACTTTCTTAAAGATGTATTTATCTGGGCTGGTGAGATGGCTCAGAGGGTAAGAGCACCCGACTGCTCTTGCGAAGGTGATAAGTTCAAATCCCAGCATCCACATGGTGGCTCACAACCATCCGTAATGAGATCTGGTGCCCTCTTCTGGAGTGTCTGAAGACAGCTACAGTGTACTTACATATAATAAATTAAAAAATAAATCTAAAAAATAAAAAATAAAAAAAATTTTTTAAAAAAGATGTATTTATCTTAGGCTGGAGAGATGGCTCAGAGGTTAAGAGCACTAACTGCTCTTCTAAAGGTCCTGAGTTCAAATCCCAGCAACCACATGGTGGCTCACAACCATCTATAATGAGATCTGATGCCCTCTTCTCATGTGTCTGAGGACAGCTGCTCTATACTTACACATAATAAATGAATAAATCTTTTTTAAAAGGAGATGTATTTATTTTATTTTATTTTATGGTTTTGGGTGTTTTGCCTGCTTTTTATGTATGTGCACCATGTGCATGCCTGATGTATAGGGTCAGAAGAAAGAGGATGTTGGATCCCTTAGAATCAAAGCTATAGATGTGTGTGAGCCATCATGTGGGTACTGGGAATTGAACTCAGGTCCTCTGCAAGAGGGACAGATGCTCTTCACTGCCAAGCTAACTCTCCAGCCTCATTCAGTGACCTCTCAAAAAGTATTTCATTATTGTATGGAGGGGAGTTTGTGTGTGGAGGGTAGGGTGTTTGTGTTGAGA
>CACVCL010023417.1:0-17063 GCA_902729485.2 Mus minutoides
CCTTTAATCCCAGCACTTGGGAGGCAGAGGCAGGCGGATTTCTGAGTTCGAGGCCAGCCTGGTCTACAAAGTGAATTCCAGGACAGCCAGGGCTATACAGAGAAACCCTGACTCGAAAAACCAAAAAAAAAAAAAAAAAAGAATTGGGTTGTTGATATTTTCATTTCCGTATATATTTCAGCTTGGTTTTCTTCACTATTTCAATGTCTTGGTTAGTTGAAGTCACATTTTATAACCTGAATTGTCTTCCCTATTTCTTTTAGTTGTTTTTGTTTTCTTGGACTTCAACCAACACCTGTCCTCAATCAAGTGTTTTATTAGTCTCTGCATCCTTCTCTCCATGAACATATTTATATTTATAGCTCTCATTCCTAGGACTAGTGGTCTCTGTGGGGAACTTATTACCTTACCCCCTCATCTTGCTTGTGTGTTTGTGATAAGACCTGGGCCTCTGGAGATAGGCTTTGGTTTGCATGTTTGAAATGAGGTTTGAGTCCACCTGTATTAGGTGGGGTTTGATTCTGCTCTGCTCTCTTTTGTTCTCCCATTGTCCTATCTTGACTGACTTGGCTATCTTGGCTGAGCCATATCTTTAGCCTAAATTATTATTATTATTATTATTATTATTATTAGTAGTAGTAGTAGTAGTAGTATTTTAAATTAACTAGTCAGGTGTAGTAGTGAGAAGGGAGAAAGTGTAGAACAGGTGTTCAGTAAGTACCTGACTATGAACAATCAATTGAGATAAGTCACTGCCTTTGGACTAGCAGATAAATTATGGTTTTTTAGTTTAGTCATAAGATAGGCTTGCATAGGGGGCTGGTGAGATGGCTCAGCAGGTGGGAGCGCCCGACTGCTCTTCCGAAGGTGATGAGTTCGGGTCCCAGCAACCACATGGTGGCTCACAACCATCCATAACGATATCTGGCTCCCTCTTCTGGAGTGTCTGAGGACGGCTGCAGTGTACTTACATATAATAAAAAAAAAAAAAAAAAAAAGATAGGCTTGCATATAGTCTCATATTGAGACTGCCATATGTGTGTGTGTGTGTCATATGTATCTAGTCTTATTTCATTCACTTTTGTTAACTCTACCCATACCCTCTTACCTCCCCTATTGCCCACCCCTCCCCTGCCCCTGTGTAAACATGTCCATCATCAGCCTTCTCCGCTTCCGCTTACATGTTACCTACGTTGCAGTTCTCCCCTCCGATAAGGCCTCCCACTCCCAGCGCCCTCTTTCTACTTTCTGGCTTCTACATCTCCTCCTGCTTGAAATGTAAAATTGGAGTTGCCATTCTAGGATCCAGGTATGAGAGCGAACCTGTGGAGAGGTGCCATTCTAGGATCCAGGTATGAGAGCGAACCTGTGGAGAGGTGCCATTCTAGGATCCGGGTTTGAGAGCGAACCTGTGGCATTTGTTTTCCTGTGCTTGCTTTGCCTTACTCAATAGACGGCTTTCCAGTTCCACTTACCCGCGGTTATCACAATTCTGCCTTTTGTTTCAGGTGAGTAGAATCCACCCTGTACAGGACCACGTTTTCATTTCCCAGTTGTTGTGACTGGAGTGGCAAGGATGATGGATGAGCAAGTATCTCTGTGATAGGATACAGCATTCTCTGGTAATGCCATCTGTGTCCTGGGACCCTTGACACTTTTCTTATTTATTAGTGCCCTTCCAGAAATCTGTGACTTGCTCATTTCATTCTCTTATCAGCTCTAGGGTGGCTGCAATGATTCTTGTTAGTCTAGCTTTCCTGTTGTCGAAACAATTGCTCTATCCATTTATTCTGTCAATAATAGAAGTAGAAATGTAGTACTAAAATTACTCTGTCTGAAGAAGAGCCTGATGGAGTATTGCTGCTAACAGGGTCGTCCCATCCATATGGCTCAGCGAGATCTGGCAGCACAGGCCTGTGATCCCAGCTACTGAGACAGCAAGATCACAAGTTCAAGACCTTACTGGTCAACTTAGAGAGTTCCTGACTTCCTAAATGAGAGAAATGAAAGGAGGGGGAGGATATAGTTCAGCAGTTAGATGCTTGCTTAGTATTTATGGGGGTATAAGTAGGTTCAACCCCCACTACTGGGGGGGGTTCCATCCAAAGTGTTTGGGAAAGATGACTTAGGGACCCGGCACATGACCCTGCACCAGAGGTTGTTAACTAGACATGGAAGCTGCACAGTCGCTTCCCTGTTTGAGTAAAGATAACTCAAAGAGCACCTGAGGTGGCCTGGGCACCCAGGGTCACTGACTATAAGCCAGTGCGAGTGCTTAGGGCTAGTTCAACAGCCTGGGCTTCAGAGAGAGGGGTCTGGACCCAAAACCACAGCCAAACTGCCTTTGTTTAGAACTGAGACTAGTGGATGACTCCCTCTTAGGGAAAACCCTGAAGAGGCGCGAGAAACCAGTCTGAATCAGTCAGCTTGGACAGGAGTTTTGAGCCAGACAGCTGAGTTGAACCAGTGAGCTAGAGTTCAGAAAGGACTGGGAAGCATGAGCTGATTCAACAGTAAGCCTCTGAGATGACAATTACATTTGGTGAATAGAAGTTACTAGTCTCCAGACTTAAACAAAGGCAGGTTGGCAGGTTTGGTCCAGACCACTCTCCACTGAAGGGCTGGTTCTGGATTTCCAGCCTCCAGAATGTTGAGGAAATGAGTTCCCGTTTTGTTAGTTCAAGAACATATTAAGAATGGGGTCAGATATTCATGGCTGACAAGACAGATGGTGACTTTTCTGTTCATCCTGGCAACGCCTACCCACCTGCTCCCGGGGTACCATCTTCTGAGACCTCTTTCCCTTTTCACTTCTGAGCGTGCTTCTCTCTTATGTGTCTTCCTTTACCAGCTGTCTCCCCATGAGTGAGCAGATGTTAGCAGTATTTCATCTCAGGAGACAGGAGCACCTCATCTCTGGGGTCTGAGGTGACCTGGTATCTGACATCTCTGCTCAGCTGCTGGAGGCCCAGAAGGCTGTTGACTGGACTTGTGTCCCTCTGGGTGGCAGGGCTGGCCTTGCACGGTAAGCTGTACTCTAGTGAACATCTGGTTCTGCACCTGAGCGGGGTTGGTTCCTGCGAAATCTGACCTTGCCCTTCCAGCTGTGGCATCCTAGACCAGGGATCCTGGCTTCAGAGGCCAGGGATCAGGGGAACTTCATCATGCCTGTCCTCCAAAGTCGTGGAACGGGTGTTTTGATGTTCTATTGCTATGAAGAGACACCATGACCATGTTGACTCTTATAAAAGAAAGCAATTGATTGGGGCTGGCTTACTGTTTTAGAGGTTTTCTCTGTTATCTTAGTGGAGAGCATAGGAGCACAGAGCAGGCAGAGACATGGTGCTGGAGGAGCAGCGGAGGGTTCTACATCTGGAGTTGCAGGTGTCAGGAAGAGGGAGAGCCACTGGGACTGGCTCGGGCTTCTTCCTCCTCCTCTTCCTCCTCTTCCTCCTCCTCCTTCTCCTCCTCTTCTTCTTCTTTTTCTTCATGAGTATATAGTTTTATTTTTTTCAATTTTTTATTAGATATTTTATTCATTTACATTTCAAATGCTCCTGAAAGTTCCCTATGCCCCCCCCCGCCCTGCTCCCCTAACCCCCCCCCCCCACTTCTTGGCCCTGGCCTTCCCCTGTACTGGGGCATATAAAGTTTGCAAGACCAAGGGGCCTCTTTTCCCATTGATGGCCGACTAGGCCATCTTCTGCTACATATGCAGCTAGAGACAAAAGCTCTGGGGGTACTGGTTAGTTTATATTGTTGTTCCTCCTATAGGGTTGCAGACCCCTTCAGCTCCTTGGGTACTTTCTCTTGGGGGCCCTGTGCTCCATCCTATAGATGACTGTGAGCATCCACTTCTGTATTTGCCAGGCATAGCCTCATAAGAGACAGCTATATCAGGGTCCTTTCAGCAAACTCTTGCTGTCCTATGTAATAGTGTCTGAGTTTGATGACTGATTATGGGATGGATCCCCGGGTGGGGTAGTCTCTGGATGGTCCATCCTTTCATCTTAGCTCCAAACTTTATCTCTGTAACTCCTCCCATAGGTTTTTTGTTCCCTATTCTAAGGAGGAATGAAGTATCCACACGTTGGTCTTCCTTCTTCTTGATTTTCTTGTGTTTTGCAAATTGTATCTTGGGTATTCTAAGTTTCTGGGCTAATATTCACTTATCAGTGAGTGTATATCACGTGAGTTCTTTTGTGATTGGGTTACTTCACTTAGGATGATATCCTCCAGATACATCCATTTGCCTAAGAACTTCATAAATTCATTGTTTTTAATAGCAGATAGTACTCCATTGTGTAAATGTACCACATTTTCTGTATCTATTCCTCTGTTGAGGGACATCTGAGTTCTTTCCAGCTTCTGGCTATTATATATAAGGCTGCTATGAACATAGTGGAGCATGTATCCTTATTACCAGTTGGAACATCTTCTGGTATATGCCCAGAAGAGGTATTGTTGGATCTTCCAGTAGTACTATGTCCAATTTTCTGAGGAACCGCCAGACTAATTTCCAGAGTCATTGTACAAGCTTGCAATCCCACCAGCAATGGAGGAGTGTTCCTCTTTCTCCACATCCACGCCAGCATCTGCTGTCACCTGAATATTTGTTCTTAGCCATTCTGACTGGTGTGAGGACTCTCAGGGTTGTTTTGACTTGCATTTCCCTGATGATTAAGGATGTTGAACATTTTTACAAGTGCTTCTCAGCCCTTCGGTATTCCTCAGTTGAGAATTCTTTGTTTAGCTCTGTACCCACTTTTTTTTTTTTTTTTTTTTGGTTTTTCGAGACAGGGTTTCTCTGTATACCCCTGGCTGTCCTGGAACTCACTTTGTAGACCAGGCTGGCCTCGAACTCAGAAATCTGCCTGCCTCTGCCTCCGGAGTGCTGGGATTAAAGGTGTGCGCCACCACGCCTGGCTCTGTACCCACTTTTAATGGGGTTATTTGAATTTTTGGAGTCCAGCTTCTAGAGCTCTTTGCATATATTGGATATTAGCTCCCTATCTGATTTAGGATTGGTAAAAATCCTTTCCCAATCTGTTGGTGGCCTTTTTGTCTTATTGACAGTATCTTTTACCTTACAGAAGCTTTGCAATTTTATGAGGTCCCATTTGTCGATTCTTGATCTTACAGCACAAGCCATTGCTGTGCTGTTTAGGAATTTTTCCCCTGTGCCCATATCTTCGAGGCTTTACCCCACTTTCTCCTCTATAAATTTCAGTGTCTCTGGTTTTATGTGGAGTTCTTTGATCCACTTAGACTTGTGGCTTGGGCTTCTGAATCCTCAAAGTATGTCATTTCGGTGACATACTTCCTTCAACAAGGCCACACCCACTCTATGAAGGCCACACCCACTCCAAGAAGGCCACACCTCCCAATCCTTTCATTCAGTGCCACTCCCTGGCCACCAACCACACAAACCTATGAGCCTATGGAGAGCCATTCTCATTCAAACCAGCACAGCCAAAGTAGCAGTTCCTTGTTGCTATGGCAATGACCTCACCTGTTTGTGGTACCTTGAAGTATATCTGCTCTCTAGGGAAAGCTCTCTTGCCCCGCCCCACTTCCCTTCTTTTCCTCTCTCTGTATGCATGTGTGGTCACATATAAATCATATATCAGCTAGCCATTAGCACACATCTATGAAATCCACTATCTTTATTGACCATAGCAGTAAAATCAGAACACTTAAAACAGGAAGGGTGGTATGAAACAATGCTAGATCCCCCACCCCCACCCCCCAGCTTCAGCTGTCTTTGTCTTCTGGAGCTGTTGACATTGCTTCTTTCTGCCCTCTGCATTGCTTCGGGGTAGCTCCTGGCACCGTTCCCTTTGCTAGTTCATAGCACCCAAATACTTCATAATCCTCCCAGCAACCTCCCTTGTGGTCAATAATTGTAGAGATGTGATTCAGATGCGAAAGTGGTGATTTAAAAAAAAAAAACAGAGTCCGTGCCCAAAACTATTGACAAAGGAGACCAGAACTCCAGAGTTGATGCGAATTATTTTGCTTCTCACATTAAACACAAACATTATTTAATATAAACCCATATAAGAGTCAGCACCACATACAATGATGTCAGCTGTTACTTCAACAGCTCTTACATCATTCTAAGGCACCGATAAGTATAGAAATGAAAAGACAAAGGTTCCCACTAAACAGCCCCACCTGGTCAGCACTTTAATGAGAGTTGTTACACTGTTTTCTGATTCTAAGCTCAGTGATGACGATGCCTGTCTTTACTGTGTCTTCACCAGAGTGACACTGGTGTGGTATTTACAAGTGCAGTAGTCTGCTCTGCTCTTTCTAAAGACATGGTGGGGTCTTGATATGGTGTGCAGGCTGATCTTGAACTAGGATTGACTGATGCTCCCGCCTCTGTCTTCCAAGTATCTAGGAACCCTGAATCAATGCCTGTTTTTTGTTTGTTTTGCTTTTGTTCTGTTTTCAATCCTGAAATCCCTAGAGATAGTCTGTGAGAGGGTTTTATGTAAGGCATGAACATGCTCACATTGGCTTTTAAGACTTTCATTCGAACGAAATTGAAATTGTGGCATTCTCAAGGTGTTTGCAGACCCCCATCTGTAAAATGTGTGTGTGTTTTCTGTCTTTCCCTGTAAGAAGTGCTTTGCTTGCTTCCTTCGCGACTGTCCCTAGTCACTCTCAGCACCCCAGGGAGCCAAGGTCCTCTAAGGAGCACAGGCCTGTTTTTGTTTTGCATTCCCTGGGTGGGGCTGGGTCCACAATCCATGCTGTGAAAAAACGTACTTAAAAGCACCTGCTTTGGGGATTGTAACTAGAAATAGGATTTCAAATGATACAATACAAGAATTTGGTGGAGTAGCAGTCTCCACAATTCCTCTATGTCTTGGTGCCCTACTGACTGCTGGGCCACTTGTGGGAACCTGGTGGGTGACTCTAGGCAGGGGTCCGGGAGCTGTTTATACCACATCTGTCTCCAGTCCACACTCCATGTCTCTGTAGGGACCCCTCCATTGTTTGTAGGAGGAAAGAGTGCAGCGCTCAGAAGGGAACAGTGATGTGCCAGGTGATGTCTGAGGTCAAGGGACGGGGAGAGTCCTTCTGTGAGGACATGTGTTTCACTCACTGCAAAGTTGAGAAAGCCCTGCAGCCCTGGGGTCCTATACTGTCATGGAGGTACAAGGAGTGTCCTATGTGTACATGACTCAATGAGCAAACTGTGACATAAATGCCCCCAACTGAAGGGGACTTCCAGGTTTAGTTATCTACCTTTAATAACGAATTTATTTTTATTTTATGTACAATTGGTGTTTTTGCCTGTATGTGTGTCTGTATGAGGTTATTGTGTTCTCTGGAAGGAGTTGCAGACAGTTGTCAGCTGCCATGTGGGTGCTGAGGAATGAACTTAGGCCCTCTGGAAGAACGGCCAGTGCTCTTAACTGCTGAGCCATCTCTCTAGGCCCAGTTAGCTACTTTTAAATGAACCAACTCTCACAAATAAGAGTGTGTGCATGCCTTTGGAACCATGTTGAAACTGAGCTTTGGACTGAAGATGACACTACTGTGGAAATGACAGTGCACAGGCCCAAATGGCAGGCAGCAAAACCAGCCAGTGGCTCTTTAATTAGCCAAAACGAGGAGGGCATCTGGTCAAACTGAAATCAAGACTAGTGAAATACGGTTTCATACCCGAGGAAGAAGCAAGCAAGAAAGTTGTCGGAATAAAAAACGGAGACACTTACATCAACCCCAACAAAAAATAAAGCTGGAAGGACCCAAAGGAAGGGTTAATGGTGTAGTGATTGTAGTAATGATTGTAAAGGGTGCTGTCAGAATCACAAGCATGTAGAGAGGCCACCACACCCTTGTACAGAACATATTTCCACAAGGGAGTTGCTGCCTAGCAACGGCCTGGCCTCCGATTGGTCCTGGTACCGGTCATTGTGACCAAGGATTACTGTTTCCAATATCAGATGTCATCCTTCTTGTATCTGCTATTGGATACTGTTGTAACGTGTTTATGGTCTGCGGGTGTGAATGGCCATGTAGAGATGAGAAGACAACTTCTTTCTTAAACTTTTTATAATTTTCTGAGATCAGTTATCACTCTTCTCCCCTTTACTCCCCTCAAACCCTCCCCTAGAAACCTTCTAGACTCTCTCTCAGATTCATGGCGTCTTTTGTCATGAACTTTTTTTTTTGCAGATGAAAGCCGATGCACATATATTCCTAAATATAACTTGCTCAGTCTCCGTGTTACCTGTATACATGCCTCAGAGCTGGCCACGTGTCGGATAACCAATTGGTGTTCTCTTCACTGAGGGAGACCGTTTCTCTCACTTCCAGCATCCCTCACTGACTGCAGCTCTTTGCATAGGGTTGAGGCCTCATGGACAAAGGACAGTGTGCCTTACACTCGGCCACTTTACCAGCTCCCTCCTCATTTTTTTTTTTTTAAATATCCCTTGCCTTCCCCATAGTCTCTCTGGCATAAATATTCCTATTGCAATCATCCTCCCAAATAAACACCAGTATTTATTTGGAGAGTCTCTGATCTGTAACTTGGGCTGGTGCACACATAGGGCTTCTGTACTGAATATCGCCTGAAGAGCAGATTGTGCTCTGAAGGACTGACAAAGGCATTGGAAAAGTGTTCACTTTATCTTCAACTCATGAAGTATGGAGGAGCTGGGGGTTGCTGCTGAGACAGCAGGGTGTGAGGGAGTGCATGGTAAACAGATGGTGGGAAAGCCATGAGACCAGTGTGGGGCAGGCTATCACTACACTGTGTGCCAGGCCCCCAATCAGCCATCCTCTTCCAAGAGTAGGCCACAGAGGCTGAGCCAGAAGGTGCTGTGGATAAACACATGGATGGGCAGAAGTCACACTCTGGCAGGATGGAGTTGGCAGGAAGACCCTTTCCATCTCCTCTGCTCAATAGCACCTTCTCCAGGAGGATCTGGAGTACCGGAAGATAGGATGCAGTCATCACAGACAAGGCAGTTAGATGGTCACATCAAAGCACACCCATGCTAACCCAGGCCACTTCTGAGGGGCCTCCTGGGATATCAGGATTTTGCAGGTGTTTGCATTGACATCTGATGAAATATAACAGAACTGTAGACCTTGTGTGCGTGTAGGCTGTGGGGAGAAGGGAGAGCTGCAAACAGTTTCTGCCTGGGCAGAGCTACACTAGGTGCTGCAGCCTGGGCAGTGTGGAAGTCTCTGAATTTTTTCTGCATGGGGCCCAAGCAATGTCATTAAGGTGTATTATGGAGCTTCCGGCAAAAGGACAGTGTGGTCCTCCTACCCGCCATGCCGGCTCCAAGCAGAGAGTTCAGACTTGATGCCTCTGAAGGCAGGCCACCTATGGCTTAGCTCTGCAGCTAGGCTGGCTTCCTTTGTCCTGCTAAATGCCTCTGCACCTGCTACCTGTGCCTCACCTAGTTGCACCTGCTTCTAGCTGGGACATTCCACAGCCCTTCGGACTTCGTGCCACATTCCAGGCGCCTGCGCAGAACTGACTGGGGGCGGGGGTTTTTCCCTCAAGAAATCAAGAGAGATTTTTCAGTAAAGGACATGCTTGGACCAGAGAACTGACTCAATGTTTTCATTTTTCTCCCATCTAGTCTTCCAGCCCCAGTACGCCTTCCGTAGTACCTAGTCCGTTTTGTAGGGGACCGCAGGCGGCCCCCAACAGGACAGGAGGACCATGTGAGAAGAACAAGCTGTGGATGGTCGATCTACTTCCACAACTCTGTGATCAGTAAGCTTGCGTAAGTCCTCTCTGCTCTGTGAGACAGAGTGCCACTCGATATGGACAGCCCTGGATGAGGGGTGAGGGTGTAAATGGGCTGGGCCCATTGGACTCGCCCTTCATCCTTATTGAGCTGATTCAACGCAAACACACTCCAGAAAACCTTTGCAGGTTGCTCCACTGCAAGTTTAACTTGGGGCATCTGATGGATGATTCAACATTAACACAGTCATCCGTCCCTCCACCATGCCGTGCTGCCTGCCTGTGATCCCATTAACGAAGGAACACATAGAAACACAGGATTCCCTGTGGTTGTTCGTGCAGAAGGGCCCTGTCTCCGGTGGTTTCTGTGGACACCACGCTGCTGGGAAGATGAATAAGGAATTTGAAATTAGCCGGTGTGATGGCACACACCTTTAATCCTTAAATGGCAGAGGCAGGCACATCACTGTTGTGGGAAAGGTTAGCCTGATTGGCATAAGCGTGAGCAAGCTATAGGACAGCCAGGGTTACATAGAAAAGAAAAAAAAAAAAAGAAGAAAAAGAGAGAAAGAAGAGAAAGAAGAAGAAGGGGAATTTGAAGTTCCTCATCTGCTCTGCCTTGGGTGGGCCACTTCAGGTCTCCACATGTGAACCGTTAAGGAATCTTATTAATTCAGAGCAACTTTATGAGATGAAGGTTAAGTATCTCTTATCTAGAATGCAGAGACCTCTGGGTGACTCAGACATCTGCAATTTTTGGGTTCTAGAATACGTCGATAGTAATACATTAATACTAAATCGTTAGTGCTGCATCATTTGTTTGAAAAACTGAAGTCTAAACACTTCAGAATCTGAAACTTGTGGAGCGCTGTGCCTCAGCTACCTCAAACATGGCAGCAAGGTGGGACAGCCTGACCTTTTCACCTTCCTGTGTCGAGGAAGGACCCTCAGAAGGGACCGAATGCCGGCGAAGCTTTGAGCAGGGGGAGATGCCATTTGGCTCACCGTCAGCTAGCTTGTGGACACCAGCTTAGCAGGGCCTCTGCTCTCACGAGGACTGGTTTCCGATGGTACCTCAAATACAATGGCTGCCAAGATGGGTAGCCACTGTCTTCCAGGCAGTCCCAGGGCATAGCAGATGACATTAGCCAGTCAATATCCCCAGCCTAGCCAGGCAGTGGTGGTGCATGCCTTTAATCCCAGCACTTGGGAGGCAGAGGCAGGCGGATTTCTGAGTTCGAGGCCAGCTTGGTCTACAGAGTGAGTTCCAGGACAGCTAGGGCTATACAGAGAAACCCTGTCTCGGGGAAAAAAAAAAAATCCCCAGCCTCTTTGTCCGGGGCATCCTGTGGCGTTGTTTGTTTGTTTGTTTGTTTCCTTCTCAGTTTCTTTACTTAATCTGTCATTAAAATTTTACACTCAAGGTACAGCTGCTGACAGAAGTTACTAAGATCCTGTTAGCCAAGTCTGCCCAGAGCCTCTTCCAAAATGGACTTGCGAACTCATAGTGCTAAGCTTTGGACTTGGAAAGTGTTGAAAACCTCAAGTATTTGTGACCTGAAGATGTCTTACGAAGCTCACATCCCAGCATCACTGGCCCCTCGAGTAGTCTGCAGCTGCTTTTGTGTCACACACACTATTTATGCTCTGACCCCTTGTGAAAGCGCTTCTGCTCACCCCTGAGTTCCAGAAACCCTGCCTTTCAGGAGAACAGTATTTTAATTCATTCTCAGGCCTTGAGCAACAGAGACGGAAGCTCGTGTCTATGAAAGGAAGCTTCTGGTGGCCCTCCGTTGCAGGAGAGCAGATGGGGTCCTGGCTTCTAATTTCAGCTCCAGCTGTCTGACAACGATCCAGATGGACATCAAGAACCTGCGCTCCTGATCTTGCAAAGGAAGACAATAACTAAGAAATATTTTGAGACAGAAAAGATCACTCCAACATAAAGACTGGCTAATTCTGGAGCATTCTGCCAAAATCTAGTTTTCCTTTCTAATCTTCAGTTTGACAAAATTATTATAGACTTTTGTGATTTGTGCAAGAGATGCTTGGCCCATTTCCAAGCCACTCAGGAGTCCCTTGGTCTGTAACATTTCACCTGCCAAGGTACAAACCCTATTATCTCCTCATACTCTAGTGAAGCTAGGCATGGTTCTGTGTCACCTCAGGGCAGCTAGCCCATTATAACAGACACAGGACTGACTCAATAACTAAACCATCCTTTGTAAAGAAGAGATGTATGTTCATACTGCTGGCTCCCTCTAAAGTCTCAAGGGGGACCGTCCATGAAGACATGGGTCTACTTAATTAACAATCAGGGACTCTGGCTTGCAGTGGCTGTTTCTAGAAACTAACCTGTCTTTAAATATCACCCCTGGGAGTGGCTTGTTTTTGTGGCAGTCACAGCTTCTGGTTTCTAGAAACTGTGGGTTTCCAGAGCCCTTACTGCCCAGAAGCCACCTGAGAAGGCCTGGCCCTTGGGAAAGACAATCGCATATTATTTGGACACCAAAGCGAGTTGGAGTTTACATTGCAGCCACAGCCTGTAACAGTTCCGAAGCTCGGGCAAACAGCTTCAGGAGTGGCACTTGGTTCTTTCTATTTCTATTTTACTAGCTGAGCTCAGGTTCCTGATAACGCAAACCCACATCTGAGCCCATGCCATCGAAGTTGCAACCAAATTGCATCACCTAGATTTTCACTGTTTATAATGACCTACGTTGGCCGTGCAAATTGGCTGGTTGTGTCCGTTTAACACCAGTGTTACACAGCCGCCCAGAAGGGTGGGATCTGATTTCAGTCAGAAGAATGCATTAAAGTCTTTTTCCCTAAACTCCAGAGGAGAGCTGAGGGGGAGGTCCAAGGACCCAGGTAGCTGAGGACGGATCTGTTTCATGTGTTTGTTTCTTTAGGCTGAATGCTGGCTCTAGCTGACAAATGCCAATGGGAGGGGTCCATGAGTGAGGTAGGTGGGCAGCAAGGAGAGGCCTGGTTGAGGTAAGTCAGCTGGTAAAGTATTTTTCTGAGGACCCAGGAGGACCGAGCTGTCAGCTACTGTCCCCAGAATCCCACCTGCCTGTTTAAACTGGATGGCCTGACATAAGGACTGTGGGTGAGACCAGTCAGTACCCATGACTGCCAGAATTTCCATCCTGAAAACATATTTGGCCAAACTGTTTTAGGTCCTTGCAGTTAAGAATCTGGACTGCTGGCCGGGCGTGGTGGCGCACGCCTTTAATCCCAGCGCTCGGGAGGCAGAGGCAGGCGGATTTCTGAGTTCGAGGCCAGCCTGGTCTACAAAGTGAGTTCCAGGACAGCCAAGGCTATACAGAGAAACCCTGTCTCGAAAAACCAAAAGAAAAAAAGAATCTGGACTGCTGACCTGAAGACTGCCATCTTTCTCTGCTGTCTCTACCTGGTTACTCCCCAGGTTTCCTTAGTGAGCCCATCCCTCCTCTGAAAAGTCCTGCAGTTCCAGCCTGGAAGAGCACAGGGCTGGGCTTGCTGACCTGTATAAGACTCACACACTCCCCTCAGTTGCTTGAGATCCCACGATAACATAGTCCACCTTTCAGGTCTCAGTAGTTCCATGCCTCTGTTGTCCCCCTCATTCCAGCTAGCCAGAATGTGTCTCATTTGACCAAATTCCTTTTCAATCCTTGAGGGTGCAACAAAGCATAGGGTGTCTCCTACTGGTGTGGGACCAAGACCACTGTAAAAGACCTTCCCTGACACCANTGAGGATGGAGAAGGCTCTCTCTCTGTTTTGGGCCTTCAGCATCTTCTGCAGGATCTCCACTTGTGCTGCCTTTCTGGAAGCAACTGGACCTGAGGCTAGAGGAACCTGATCTATTGATTCCAGACCTGGGCAGCCAGAAGCCCTAGACAAACAAATATCACCACCATGAAGCTGCCCAGCGTCCTCTCATGACCCAGCGGCTACAGGAAATGGTAGGAGAGCTTTTTGAGAGCTTCTCTGAACAGCCGCCAGCTGGAGGATAACATGGGAGGGTCGAGAACGTCTTCTCAGGCATTGGTTTTACTCTTGGAAGGGTATGTGGGGAATTAAGCAATTGAAGACAGTTTTTATGAAAAATGTTCAGAAAACTTTTTAGTGATAAAAAAAAAACAAACAAACTCACATACTTTTGGAGATATTTCAGGCTTCTACTGAGAGCAGGCAGGGGGAGGTGAAGCACCCCTGCGGTGGTGCAGTGGGCTGTGGGCTGAGACCTCTGAGGGTGGAAGCCAGTCTGTCTCAAATGTTCCCAGGTGACTGGAGCACTTGGGAGCACTGGGCTGCACTGTCTCAAGGGTGTGTCTGTGGCGTAAAGCCTGTGAGAGTCTGGGCACACTCCCTCAGCATTGGAGCTGAGCCTTTCCAGGTAAGAGAAAGTTAAGTTCCCCAAGATCTGGGAGATGGAGACAACTCTCCTGGGGAGCTTCAATTTCGAAGCCCTAGGAGATAAGTCCACAGGGTTTATGTACAAATAAATGGTCTTGGTATTGTTCCCCAAACTGAACACACATCTGTGAGAATACACAAAGACTCACATTTGGGGATGTGTGTGTCTCTGTTCATCATTTGACAATGGGGGGAGAACTAAGGATGTCAGAATAAGTCACAGGAGGAAGGATTTGGCTGAGAGGAATCTCAAAGCCCCAAGGAATAACACTCTTAGAACATGCTGAGGTCAAAGATGGCAGCATTGGAAGACGTTTGTCCCTTACTGCGGAAAAGGACCAAAAGGAAAGCCAGAGAAAAAGGAGACTTCCTAGAGGCACAGAGTCCTCTGAGTCTCTAATAAAATCTTGGGATGTAAGGAAAGTAGATGTCTGGGAAGTAGATTCACACACACAGCATTCAGTGGTGGGCCTAATTCTGGTTTGCTCTGCAAACGATGGATCGTCTTTCACCAGACAGATCTACAGGGTTGGAATCTGTTCAACACAGTGCTTGGTGGCTCTAAGGCACATCCTCAGGGCACCATGGCCAGGCATCCCAGCAGCAAGCTGCTTTGGGTCATTTGAGATGTGAAAGACACAGATTGTAAAGTAGACCTTGGGTTCAGACAGTCAAGAAGGCAAGCTTGCCTGGGGGCAGGAAGCAGTGTGGAACCCTGTGAAGGCCACACACACCAGAACCCCACAGGTACAGTGGGAATGCTCACTATTTTGAGTCTTCTCTTCTGTCAGAGGGTATTACATCCCTCTCAGAGTTTGATAAAGTGTGCCTGTATGGCAAACATTTAGTGGCATGCTCAATTCAAATACTTAAGAGTGGCGGATATTTTTGCTCATTGAAAACTTTTCCCCCTCACTTGCTCTAGTACTTAGGACTTGTTCAGGGCAACAGGCAAGGTAAAGTCTCCATTTCCATTCAGTTCAAGCAATGGTTATTGGGAAGGGGCAAATTTACCCTTTAGGGTGTAACTAGCAATGCCAGAAGTCACCAGTGTCTATGTACTACTGACATTAAGTGGGCAGAAGGTAGAGAATACTGGATAACCCCGTACACTGTATAGGAGAGTCCCTGATCACTCCAATCCACTCCCAAACAGCAGTAAAGCTAAGGCTGAAACCTGGACCTAAGGAAAGGATATAGGCCTTGACCAGAAAAGGAGGAAGCAGAAACAAACAGACTTGTAAGTGTGGAATCTGGCAGCGGCAGCAGCGGCAGCAGTCAGGAACCACCCAAGGCTTTTCTGGATAATCAGCAGGAATTCAAGGGAACATTAAAAATATTAAACTTAATTAAGACAGACTCATCAGTGGATGGAATTAAGTACTTTTTGGCAAGATGTTGCTCTAGTCTGGGTATAAAATGTTCCTGAAGGCTTATGTGTTGAAGGCTTGCTTTCCAGCTACTTATACTGGAGAAGGTGATTGGACACAAAGTCACTAATCTTAACAATAGATAAAACCATTGGTGAGTTGAATGGTCTGTTAAAAAGTGAGGCAGGCAATGAATTTATGAAATTCTTGGGCAAATGGATGCAACTGGAGGATATCATCCTGAGTGAGGTAACCCAATCACAAAAGAACTCACTTGATATACATTCACTGATAAGTGGATATTAGCCCAGAAACTTAGAATACCCAAGATACAATTTGCAAAACACAAGAAAATCATGAAAAAGGAAGACCAATGTGTGGATACTTCATTCCTCCTTAGAATAGGGGACAAAATAACCATGGAAGGAGTTACAGAGATAAAGTTTGGACTAAGACGAAAGGATGGACCATCCAGAGACTACCCCACCCAGGGATCCATCCCATAATCAGCCACCAAATGCAGACACTATTGCATATGCCAGCAAGATTTTGCTGAAAGGACCCTGATATAGCTGTCTCTTGTGAGGCTATGCCAGTGTCTGGCAAATACAGAAGTGGATGCTCACAGTCATCTATAGGATGGAACACAGGGCCCCCAATGGAGGAGCTAGAGAAAGTACCCAAGGAGCTGAAGGGGTCTGCAACCCTATAGGAGGAACAACAATATGAACTAACCAGTACCCCCAGAGCTTTTGTCTCTAGCCGCACATGTAGCAGAAGATGGCCTAGTTGGCCATCAATGGGAAAAGAGGCCCCTTGGTCTTGCAAACTTTATATGCCCCAGTACAGGGAAATGTCAGGGCCAAGAAGTGGGAGTGGGTGGGTAGGGGAGCAGGGCGGGACGAAGGTATTTTACTACATAAGAGTTAGAAATCTCAGGGCAGGGCCGGGCATGGTGGTGCACGCTCGGGAGGCAGAGGCAGGTGGATTTCTGAGTTCGAGGCCAGCCTGGTCTACAAAGTGAGTTCCAGGACAGCCAGGGCTATACAGAGAAACCCTGTCTCGAAAAACAAAACAAAACAAAACAAAACAAAACAACAAAAAAAAGAAATCTCAGTATATACTTAGAATCTTCTACAGCCAGGTATGGCAGACTACATTACTTGTTAGTTCCTCCACACTATTGTCCAGAAATATAGCTAAATCAGTGCCCTACACAGGAATTCACCATTATCTAGGAAGAAGGAAGTTTGTGACCTGAGAAGGAACTAGAGTAGTTACTTAGAACTATAGCTAGTTGAGTTACACCCTTATACAAGTATTTACAATGGCGTAGGGGGAAGGTGGACTATGGCAAGGGCACAAAGCCCTTGCCCCTGGCTTCTAAGTTTAAGCTGACCTTAGGTGGAGTTGTTTTTGATCCCAGTTTTTTTTTTTTTTTTTTTTTTTTTACAAATTCTTTTTTTTTTCCTCGTTCTGGTCAACCCTGCTCGCTCTGGTCTGCCCCGCTCGCTCCGGCCGGCCTCGCTGGCTCTGGCCGCCCCCGTTCGACCCCCCC
>CACVCL010023418.1:0-17029 GCA_902729485.2 Mus minutoides
TTAGCCCCACTGAAAATAGAAAACAGGGCATCCCTGTTTGTACTTAGAACAAATCTGAAGGCACGGACTGGTCTCATGGGATATGAGATGTGCAAGAACTGATTTCTGCTAGCTTCCTTCCTAACTTAACTTAAGAATTATACCTTGTGCTTCCTGTGTTATTTGTAGTGTTTGTGTTTGGACACCTTGTCTGTTTTTTTCAACGGTATGCACTTAAGTAATTAGGCAACCATGATTCTACATGTATTCCACAGAGCCTTACAAAGGTAAGAATTCTAGATGCTAATCCTCCATGATTTCGTGCCGCCTCAGTCCCTTTCTAGGATGTGGGGATTCTCCCTGAGATGCATTACAGTTAGTTATGGAAATTATCCATATGACATTACAGTTAGAACTGCAAGAAAAGAGGGGAGAGAATGGATATAGAAAAGCAGAGAAGAGACAGCATCTTGTAAGGACTTAATTCTGTGTAAGAACTCGTCGGGCTAGGGATGTAGGTTAGTAGAGTGCTCGTCTAACATGCAAAAGTCTTGGGATTGACTCTGGGTGCTACAGAAGCCAGATGTGTCAGTGAAGGGCTGTAAACCCCCCACTCAGGAGGCAGAGGCAGGAAGATCAGAAGTCCAGGCTCATTCTAGACTACATAGCAAGGACAAGACACACTGTGACTGAATAGCTTGTATCTCCCCCCTCCCCTCACCAAAGCACACATGAAATACAACAAAAAAAGTAAGCTCATTTTTCAGGAAATGAGCACCAACTAGTGCCATGCTGAGATCCCTAAAGACAAGGGAAACACAGGACCCTCAGATTTCTCCTGAGCATGCTTTTCCAGTTACCAAATAAAAACAGCATTCAAGCAGAAAGGTGGCACTCTTACTGTCAGAGGAAACAGACACCAGTGTCTGGAGTCACCACAGTCACTGGGATAGAGTATAAGATAGAGAATTGCAAAATCTGACACAAACTTCATACGGAGTCTAGTTGCCTTGAAGAACTGTGCTTTTGCAAACTGCAATTTTAGGAGTTATGGCTGCTAAATACCTTGTCTTTGAGACAATACCTTGTCTTTGAGAATTATATAAAAAAAATCTCAATAACATGGGTAACATTAAATTGTTGACAAAACATCTCAAATACTTGACTGTTATAGCCAGTTCTAATATTTGTTTTAATCTGATTTGAAACACCAAGTATAAAAAAATTTTAACATAGGCAATGGCTAACTACACTTTTAGTTGTTTTTCTTGTAGAGTAGTTGTAACTAGAAAGCCTGAAAAGGTATCAATAGTCACATGTGCATATTTTATTTAATTAATTAATTATTTAATCAGAAATAAGAGTATCCATTTTCAATAATTAAGTATAAGTCCTCAAGAATTAACACCATTATGTGAAAACAGGTAGAGACTGAGGACACTTGAGAACAAATTTTTACAATTTGATATGCACATTTTCTAAAAATACCAAAATATTATCTTAAGCCATTATTATTTTAATGATGTAAAGAAATAAAATTATATGTCCAATTATTCTTGTGTAAGGTCTATAATCTGCCTGGGATATAAATCATAGTGGCATTGCATTAAGAGGTCTTGTCCAGGCAATCTAGATCAAATTCTTAAATGTCCAAAGACAGTCTTCTTAAAAGAACAGCATTTTTTTATGAGTTGTATATGCATAAACAATTGCAAAATTGTGAATTCATAGTATCTGAGGGACAAACAATTTTAAGCAATTGTAAGCTCTAAGCTCTCTCTCTTTCTCTCTCTCTCATATATATATATATATATACACACATATACATATATATGTACTATTAATATATGAATTAAAGCTTGATTATTCAACATTTAAAAATCACTGTCTACAGCACAAAATTTAATTATCTGTGTTGAAACAGGAGGAAACTCAAAAGAATAAACATGTGATCCAATTCACATATACTTTTCTCCCATAGAAGGACTGTTTTTAAATACAGTGAATGGGATGCATGCATGAATTTATAGAGAATACGAAATCCTGCCTAAAAGCAATTTTTAACTTATCTTTAGGATAATGATTATCAATTTTATCTAAAATGAGGTTCAGTGAAAGACTTTGCCTCCAAAAATAAGGTGGGAAGATAATGAGGAAGACAGCTAACCACATTCTACATGCATTCACATACATGTGCACATGCCTCCTGTACATACGTACAAATGAACACAAACACACACATACAGGATTTCACTTTCTGGGATTTCAGGCTGGGTCACACAGTCCAGCAGTGCCAATTATGGTGGGATCACGTAGATTCAACTTGATCTCTGGAGAATCTAGAAACTGATAGCCACGTGGAAAATTGCCCACAACTCCCCAGGAAAGATTTGAAACACCACAGCACAGGTGAATATTCTCATTTTACAAAACCCTAAATCATCATCTATTGTATGGGTAAGCATGAGCTAATGAATCCACAGCAAGCGGGGGGGGGGGACTTGGAAACTCAGCATGGATTTTATTAAGGGAATGGGGGGAGAGGAGCAGGGGGTGGGTGGGAGGAGAGAGGGGCTGATATTGGTATGTAGAGTGAATAAATAAATTAATGAAAATAAAGGTTCTTTTCAGTGCCCATCTTCTCTGCCTGGGTTTGGACTCTGTGAAACTTCTATCCTATACCATACATGGGGGTAAAACAACTTCTAATGAGTTCTTTGTGCTTTTCTTATGAGTTACTCTAGCCAACTCTATTCTCCAGGAATCCAAATTTACAATAGATATCTAAAGCAAAGATAGGTTTATAGGTTGACACTCAACCCCCAACTTCACACACAATTAGTATACTTTTAAGCTATAGTTTTGTAATTATTACTAGCCACAAGGTAATGTGTGATGAGTGGATAATGTGGATGGTTGGCATGAGGATAGTGTTGATGACTGTCCCTAAAAGGAAGGACTTGGTGCTTTAAACACATAGTGAGTCCTTTGAGTTCTGAGGTTTCCTTCCTTCCTTTCTCCTTCCTTCCTTCCTTCCTTCCTTCCTTCCTTCCTTCCTTCCTTCCTTCCTTCCTTCCTTCCTTCCTTCCTTCCTTCCCCCTTTCTTCATTCCTCCCTTCCTTCTTTCTTCCCTTTCTCTTTTCCTTTTCCTTCCTTCCTTCCTTCCTTCCTTCCTTCCTTCCTTCCTTCCTTCCTTCCTTCCTTCTTTCCTCCCTCCCTCCCTCCCTCCCTCCCTCCCTCCCCCTTTCCTCTCTCTCTCTCTCCTTTCCTTCCTTATTTGGTGAGTACCTTACTATACAACTTAAAGGTATAACCTTGAGATGATTTCTAGATGTTAACAAGTCATCTAGACACAATGATTAACAAAGGATCCACTAAGGGATGCATTCAAAGTCCATAAGGAGTTAAATAATCAAAATATTTTATTTTATTATTATTACTAATGGGTTCAGGTTTCTTTTAATCTAATTTGAAATGTTGTTAAAGATTTTTTTTCCCAGAACATCTACTTTAATTTTGGTGGATCCTTAGTTTCTTGGTCCCTGGGGCTATGTGTAGGAAACTGAGGGCCATAACGGTCAGTCAGGTTTAGACAATGTGGTGTTGATGTTGCTATTTGGCATTGATCAATATGGTTAGTGCTAGATATCCAGGTAGTTCTGGGAGTCAGCACAAAATGGGTGACACCAGATGCCTGGGGAACTCAAGAGTAGGCAACGATGTAATTTGCTATATAATGATCTCCAGCAGAATGCTGTGTATGGGTTTAATTATGGTATTGAGGTCAAAGATCAGAGGTCAGAGGTTTCATCCTCGCCAGCCTGCCTGTGCATGTCTGCCTATAGACAGATGTGCCTATGTCTGAGAGTCCTGAATGCTGATGTGCATGTGTGTCTCTTCCTACTTGCCTGTGGCCTGTATGTGCTGATGTGTGCCTGGGTGCCTGCCAGTATCTGCCAGCCATTTGACCTGTATTCTAGTGAATAAAGTATGTGTTATCAGTCTAAGATGAGCCCCAGCCGATTGACCTGTATTCTAGTGAATAAAGTATATATTATCAGCCTAAGATGAGCCCCAGCCGATTGACCTGTATGCTAGTGAATAAAGTATGTGTTATCAGCCTAAGATGAGCCCCAGTTTCTGCAGCCTCCAGTCTTCCTGTGACTTCCTCTTGCTGGCTTCAGTTTGGACCTCATACTACAGCCGCCTTAAGGGGATGGCAGAGCAAGAGCAGCGTTTGAACTGCTTGTTCTTGCAGAAAAGAATTAATGAACTTTTGGATCTATCTTTTAGAAGTGACTTTAATTACAGCTGCCTTCACTGTCTTTGTTGCTGTTGTTAGGAAAACACCAGAGGGATTTGGCTGTTGTACATGTGGGGTGCAAAGCCCCAGAGAAAGCAAAAATTGGACTTTGTAATCTCGAGGCTTTTAGGCAGGAGGAGGATTATGAAGCAGCTGGCAAGAATCAAATATTCATTAGTTTAGTTTGTAGCAGCATTCAGATATTTAGATGCTTTCTCATCTAGGGAGGCTCAGGCTTTGCCCCAGAGACACGCTAATTGTGCAGATCGTACTGGGCTGGGAGGACTGGCGTGAGTTGTCGGTAAATTAGTCATTTCTGAGATGTTTCTTCATTCTCATGTAAAATACATAGTAGACTGCAATCTACCCTATCCAATGGATAGGGGAAAGTGGATATAATATTTTCAGAAATGAAAATGCGTATCTTTTAAAAGGAAACAGTGCTCTCAAACAATATACCTCTGCATCTGGGAACAGTCATTTTTAGTTCAGTGGGCTAATCTTCCAGGCCATTTTATATCTTGCCCTGACATGGCACCTCAGGCTCTTCTTAATTCTCACAACTCATTCATTGTTGTTTTTGGCAAGATATAATAGTATATTGTGCTTACTTCAAGTAAAGCATTGAAAGCCACAAGGTAGATCACGGCAGAGTTTAAACGCAGCGCTCATTCCCCTTTCCATAAAAGCACAGCTCCAAACTTGGATGCATATGAAAATTCTATAGAAGGCTTGTTGAAAATGCACATATCCCGGTGAGACACCTGGAAGTCCTGGCTCACCGTGCCAGCTGCAAGGATGGGGAATACACTTTAAACAGCTCCCTGGCCATCCCTGACCTGCCTGCAGCAAGAGAAGAGGGACACCACAGGGATAACGTGGGATTTTCTGACAGCACAAAGAGTGGATACTTGTGTATCCCCCAAACATTTTTCATGATTGTAAGCCAGGCACTATTCTTTGTGGCATCAAATAAAACAGAGTTGATTCACCTATGAAGAAAGCAGTGTTTTTCTTCCTGCAGTCTGCTCGAGTCCACTGGTGGAAGAGGGGACCAGCTCACTGTTCTGTTGTAGGATGTTTAGGTTGATGTCTAACTTTGCTGTCAACATTCCAAGGGGCAGCATTTATTTTCAGTGTTCATGCTGAATTAGGAAAAAAATGTGAAACTAATCAGAGCAAATTAGAGCTTCCTCTCTGAAGCTCTGAAGTGTTTCTTTTAGTGGAAAATCCACTGATAACCCTCGCAGGCCACTGATAAAAGTGCTGGGCCCACCCTTTTCCTGGTCTTGTTTGGTTTTATTGGCTGCAATCAAGCTTTGCAAAGAGTCACTGGGAAATAAGAGCCTTTTAACTTCTCTAAAGGCCTATGCTCCTTCCAAGAAATATCTAAGCAAGTCAAAGGGCAGAATGGGGGCAGGAAGAGAGAGAAGAGAGGAGAGGGAAGAAGGGAGAGGATGAGAGGGGAGAGAGAAAGAAGAGAGAAGAGGAGAGAGGAGAGAAGGGAGAGGAGAGAGGAGAGAGGAGAGAAGAGAGAAAGAAGAGAGAGGAGAGAGGACCTTTGGCTCCTTAGATTCTGTTTCTGGATGACAGCAGTTCTACAGCCTTTGATAAACTATGCTGCTGAAATTGGAAGCCAGCACCACTCTGTATCAAGGGAAAGTGAGCATACACCATATCTTGAGCATACAGCATATCTTGAGCATACACCATATCTTTTTCAACCTCAGATTTTGCTGGTTCTAATGGGAATGGCTTTCCTTTCGGCTGTGAGTGCTAGATTTACAGTGCTAGAATAAAACTCCATGTTGTATGGGGGCTCCCAGGACCTGTGCTTGTGCCAGGCAAAAAACAAAACCAGCCAATGAGGTGGGTTTTATTTATGTCAATAAGTAGTTACCATGCAGATGAATTTTCTGTACCCTAGCAAAGATGACATATTAGAAAATTTCCTTTGCCATCTTCCCAAGTAAATGATTCTGTTTAATTTTCTCATGAGGAAAATGAAGGCATTGGATTTGATTAAGGGCCAGAAGACTTTTCCTCAAAAGTATTTCAGGCTTTACAGGACTGGTCTCCTTCACAATTGGTGAACATTACTGTTTAAACACAAAATTAGCCATAGAAAATAAACACATAAATAAATGGGTGTCACTCTGGCCTGATGATTCTTTTTATACAAACTAGGGTATATTTATCCTAGAGGGTATAGCCTGCCTTCTCCAGAAGGCAAAGATCTTTTTTAGTGCCTCGGATTTGTCATTTTATTCAAGCAAATTAAAATTCAGCTGTCTCTTGGTTACTCTTTGGTCAAGCTCTCTAATGTAGGCCCATTTCCATTCTACCTATCAAAGGCTGCCGAAATTAGAAATAATAGTAACATTCACTCAAAGAGCTGTGCTGTGAACTTGGTAAATGCCTTTAAAAATTATGTGTATTTTTATCTGTGGAAGGATGAAGGGTGTTGTCTTAGAAGTGCACACAGGAGGAGGTTGGCGGGGTTACTACTGTCAGTTGGTTCTGAGATGTCCAATGTAGGTGTCAGGAACTGAGTTAGATTTTCTGGAGAGGGAAAAGTGCTTCTAACTGCCAATCCATCTCTATAGTCCCTTGATAAATCTCTTATTTTTTTTATTTTAATGTGTGTGTGTGTGTGTGTGTGTGTGCATGCACACGTGAACATTCAGCAATTGTACTTGCAGGTTTTTGTGTTAACTTGACACAAGCTGGAGTTATCACAGAGAAAGGAACCCCCATTGAGGAAATGCCTCCATGACATCCAGCTGTAAGGCATTTTCTCAATTAGTGATCAATGGGGGGGGGGGGTCATTGTGATTGGTGCCATCCTTGGGCTGCTAGTCTTGGATTCTAAAAGAAAGCAAGCTGAGCAAGCCAGGGGAATCAAGCTAGTAAGTAACCCCTCTCCATGGCTTCTGCATCAGCTCTTGCCTCCAGATTTTGCCCTTCGTGAGTTCCAGTCCTGACTTCCTTTGGTGATGAACAACAATGTGGAAGTATAAGCTGAATAAACCCTTTCCTCCCCAGTTTGCTTCTTGGTCAGGATGTTTTGTGCAGGAATAGAAACCCTGACTAAGATAGCAATTTTGGGGGTTTGATTGGTTATCCTCTTCCAGTGTGAGTCCTATGGATGGAACTCAGTGGTTAGGCTTGGTGGAAAGTACCTTTACCTGTTGAGCCATCTTGCCAGTTCTCCATAAAAGTCCTTTAACCACTTGAGTCAGCTCATAGAAGCCTTGGGAAATGAAACTCTTGAGAAATAAAGTATATGACTGTAGTAAGATTGTTTTATTCTTATCTAGCTACTATAACAAAATACCATATACTGTGTGATCTATAAACCACAAAAACCTACTGATCACACTTTTAGAGAGAATGAAGTCCAATATCAAGGTTTCAGTAGTTGTAGTATCTGGTTGGGTCTCCTGTGCCACAGAAGGTGCCTTGTGGCATGGTGTGTTCACATGCTAGAACAGGCAAGGGACTACCTCAAATCTCTTTTCTAAAGGAAACACTCTTATTCACGAGGATGAGCTCTCATGACCTACATTTCCTGAAGACCCTCCTTTTTATCACCTTGGATGTAGGCTTTGTGTGAATTTGGAGGGACATACACATTCAGACCATCAGCCTGTTTGGTGTTAAGTGTAGGAGCATGAGCTTCAAGAGTTCAGTTCTTATTCCCCCCTCCTTCTCTTCCTCCTCTTTTTCTTCCTTCTCTTCCTTTCTTCCCACCTCTCCTTCTCCTTCCATTTCTTCTTTTGAGATAGGGTATCTCTACACAGCTCTAGCCGTCCTAGATCTCACCAGGCTGGCTTTGAACTCACAGAAAGCCACCTCCCTTTCTACCTTCCCAATGCTGGGATTACAGCGTACATCACTATGCCTGCCAAAGGGTCCAATTCTTAAACACTGTGTTCTCTACAGCTTCCCATGAAGGTAAAACCTCTCCGCATACCAGCCAGGTAATGTGTGTGCTGACCACTTACTGAGGAATGGCTAGAGAACAAGAATGGGGTGGGGGGAAGGGATTAAAACAGGAAGTGGGAAGCGATGGGCAGGAGAGGTTTTAAAAAGTGCAATATCAAATGGATCAGAGGCTGAGCCAGATGAACACTAAGACAAACCCACTGGACTTGGAAGATAAACAGTATCTCAGAACTATGGTGGCTGGAGCCACAGTGAGAGAATGAGCAGAAGAATGAATAAAGCCAACACAGAACTGTCAGTTTAAAATACTGGCCATTCTAGTGGAGACAAATGGTCCAGTGACTTTCAACTTTTCCAGTTCTCATGGTGTCTGTTCACAGCAGTAAACCCCTAACTAAGACAGGAGTTGGTGCCAGGGGCTGGGGTATTGCTGTGATAGGCTTGACTATGCTTTTGGTTGGAAGACTGCGGATTGAGGGACTTTGGATTTGGAAAGCAGTGGAATCCTTTAAGTGAGGCTTTTTAGGCTATCCTAGTAGAAATATAGAAGATGTTGTTGCTGAGAGTGATTTGCACTGTGCAGACCTGCCCCAAGAAGCTTCAGGGGAAATTTTTAGTATGTGGCTTAGAGACTGTTTTAGTGGTATTTTGGTAAAGAATGTGGCTGTTTTTTGCCATTGTCTGAAATCTGCCTGACGCTAAGGTAAAGAGATTAATTTCTCTGAAAAAAGAAAGTCTCAAAACAACCTGGTATAAATTCCATTGTGTGGTTACTATAGTTCATCCTTATGAAGAGCATTTTAATGAAATGGAGCAAGCTGAGAAAAGAAAAATAGAAAATCTATGGTTCAAGCATTAAAAGGGCACCAGGAAGTAGAATGAAGCTGAATCCTATGTTCTAAGAGATAACAGATCAAGGGAGTGCAACTTGGAGGCATGATTCCCACCCAACTAAATTTAGATCCAGCCTTGACACTACATGCTTTTAATCTCAGGAGACAAAGCCAAGCAGATTTCTGAGTTCAAGGCCAGCCTTGGACAGAGCAAGTTCTAAGTGAAGAAAAAGCTTAAATCCAGGCATGGTGGTACACACCTTATATCCTAAAAGACAGAGCTGGGAAGATCTCTGGAGTTCAAGGTCAGTCTACAGAGCAAGTTCCAGGATAGTCAAGCTTAGGCAGTGAGGCAGTTGGAAAACGGAAAGCTGATGATAATATAATAGAACAAGGGGCCATGTTCCAGCCCAAACAAGCAGCAGAATTTTGCAGTTTTATCCATTTGGCTCTGGCTTTATAGTCAAGAAGATAAGGAGACTAGTAAGAAATTAGCAATGATTAAGAAGAGACCAACATCACTGAGGTGAAATCTGGAAATGCCGGAAATCACAAACAACCTGTACTAGCCTAATACAGTGTGTGATAGCCCTGCCCCCCATCCCACTCCACCATCAGCCCCAAATGTCAAATAACCATGGCTGAGGTTCAGCCTTCAATGAGGGGCAAATGCTTTTACCAGTGACTCAACATAACATGGCCTGATTCTCCATATCAAATTTTTGCATTTTCATGTTGATGATAATCATTTGTAGCTTGATGAAAGAATTGTTAGGTGGGACAAAATATCTGAATAATTGTATAATCGAGACTTGGCTATAATCATAATTAATGTAGTTTGGCCACCTAACAGATGCATGGGTGGCCGTTCAAACCTTTGCATGTCACGAGACTCAATACTTTGTGCTTTTAGTTTATCTTTCCTTATACACGTCTCTCTCTTAATTGATCCTTAAAAGGGAACATGGAACACTTAAATGATATTTTTATGAATAGCCTCTTTCAGGATAATGGGAATATGGTTATTGACACATCATCTTGGCCCTTCGTTTATACAATATTGGTTTGGTTCTACACCCAAAGAACCTTTGACTAGCATCACTCTCAGGGCCAATAGTTATCTTCTCTCAGGGATGCAAGATTGATGCTGGCCAGTTCGATGCCCTTGGTTTTCAGCGTAGGCTGCAGACCTTTTGTTCTAGGAAACATTGGCTTAGAGTATATTTGGCCTCAGCTCACTGTGCACGGAAGCAGACAATCTAACAAGAGAGTCTGTGCTAATATTCATTTGATTGGCCCGACTTTGGGCTTTTGCTTCAGTTCTTCTCATTAAAGGGAGTGGGGTAATGACATGACAGAATTTTAGACAAAATTTCCATGCTATGTAGTAATTTTGTAGCAGTAGTAGACCACTGTGCTTGGAGATGTTGGAACCATCACCAGGAGGGACCAAATCATCCCGTGTTTTGTTTTGTTATTTCTGGGATGTTACGGAAAGGAACAAGACAAATCCCAGAATGTACAGCGAGGCCCATCATCAACCCTAGAGTAAAGACTATTTCTGTTGCTTTGAGTTCTTAGGGTAAAAATCTACTTTTTGATGAGCTGTTTTCTACTCCTAAGAATATTCTGAATGAAAACTTATAAATTATAAATCTACTAGACTTATAATTGCTACTTGATGCTAATTTTCTCTAGAGTTTCATTTGTACTAAATGTATAAAATTGGTAATTATATGCATGGGTATTTAATTAATTAAAAACCTGATTACGAAGTCTTACTTATTTTGAAAAACAGGAATTTATTTCAAGTGTTTGAATATATTGGTACATACGCAGTTCTTCTCAGGATGTTGCTAGGATATTTTAGACAAAATAATAATGCTACTTGCCTGAAAAAAAATCTTATTTTTAATGTGGGAGTAGTAATCACGCATGTGATTATAAGAAGAAACAAAGTAATTAGAATCAGCTTGCTTTGAACAAAACTTCCTATAATCCCTACTGACAGATGTTTTAAAATTATAAGTCATGGGTCAAGTATTTTTAAAGATTTATTTATTTTTATTTTACATGTACGAGTGTTTTGCTTGTATGTAAGGGCACTGTGTGAGTGCCTGGTGCTTGCAGAAGCCAGAAGAGGGTGCTAGATCCCCTGGAACTAGTGTCCAAGTCAGTTCTCAAACTGTGATTGTACTTGGAGACAGAATCTATACAGTATATTGTACTTGGAGACAGATCTTCTTGGAGATAAGTACAATTGGTATCTTCCTGTCTCTGTCTCCTGAGTGCTGAGATTAAAGATAAGCGCCACCACCACCCAGCTCTAAAATTAGGATATTAAGAAAAGTACTAATTATATTTGACAGAAGATTTCCTAAGAGAGTATGATAGAGACAGACATATAGAAGAGTGATCCCAGGAAAATATGGAGAAGATGACAGTTTACCAGGCAGGGGAAGCCTGAGAAGACACCAACCTTACCAATACATGGACCCCAGAGTTATAGCCTCTGGGACTATGAGAAAATGCATTTCTGCAGTGTAAGCTATGTAGACTGTCATAGCTTGCCATAGTATAATCATGGCTAGTTGGAACATTAACAACCATCACTAAAGAAACCCAAAGACCAATCCTGTGTCTTCTGAGAGACTTTATGCATCCCAGGTGCTGGTAATTGAAACTTCTTGCTTGTCGGTTTCGTTGTCATCTTGTGTTAAACTTTCCTCCTTGTCAGGTAGACGGAAGGGGGAGGGGGTGTTACAGTGGGTACTGAATGATGTGCTTCCGGTCATATGAACTCTGAATCTCTTCCTTCTGCCAAATCGCTGCTGAGTAAGGGGCAGACACAGGACTGTACAGTCACACATGTGCACCTGTGTATATAAGATGTGGAAGGCACCCAGGTATTGAACAAGTGTCAGACTGTAGTATTGGTTAATAGATTTTGGGACCAGATGGAGCATGACAAGCTTCACAGTTCTGTTTGATCTTGAATGCTGTTCAGCTTCTCAGGCCTAGTGACAGACTCTATCTTCATAGTATGTTCACAAGGATTGATGGGTTAGATCATTTGTCTGTTATGTAGTGTTAGGAGAGGGCTAAATCTACACTTTATAGCATCCTTGTGCAAGTTAGTGGAACAAGACAACAGATTTGGTGGTTTTGGAGTTGCTTGTTTGGAAGTATGGTCTCACTCTGCAGCTTGGGGTTGGTCTTGAACAGGTAGTCATCTTGACTGAAGTAATACATGTAGTGTTGAGAAGCTGAGCAGGCAATAAACACTTGCTACATTTTTCTAAGAATCTCAGTAAGTGTTACGGCTCTGCTCTCAAACAAGAGATTCAAGGTGCATGAACTGTATAGCTCTGGCAGGTCAGCTAGCTTCAAGGCTCCCAAACCCTCAGAGGTCAGAGAGGTCAGAGTACAATGTAGAGCTTCCAACCGCCAACCTCTCCTCATTCTACATCAGATGTTGCCTCACTTTGCCAGAGAGATGAAGCATGCTTTTGTCTTGCTCTTCCCTCCTACACAGGGCAAACCAGGCTTCATACACCCTGGGGCGTGAAGACTAGCAGAAGAAACTGGATGTCAGCAAGGCATTGGCAAAGGATCTATTATCATTGTTACACATGCGAAGGTGTTTCATTTTTTCATAAGGTTGTAGTTTTAAGCCTTCTGCAAGCAAATGACTAAGGAACGAATTTCTACTGGCTCCTTCCTGACACTTTTGAATGTCTTCCCTGTGACCTCAGGCAGCGGTTCTGAACTTGGGGGTCATCACCCTCTTGGGGTGGTGCATATCAGATATCCTGCATGTTAGCATTAGGAAGGTTCAGAATCTGCTGCCTTAGAGCATGAGTCTCCTTCTCAGCTCTTCTCTCCTGACTAAGTCTAGCATCTCCTCATCAACAGCGGGGAATGTGCATCAGGCCCCCTCTACTCCCTGTATCCAGAGTTGCCCTGCCTCCAGCAGCCTTTCCACATCATGGCTGTCTGGCTTTGAATTTGTCTTTTGCTAGCACAATTTGGTCACTGAATTAATTTTTATTCAAATCTCAGTGGCCCTCACGAATCACACTGGTGTAAAAGGGAATATACTGATAAGGCTGGAGATTTTAAAGTCATGTACACCGAATCCACACACATTTCAGCCCTCTCTTCAGGGATTGCAAGATTCCAATAAGGCTGAGAATAGCTGCAGAAGAAAAGACTGTCAGATTTAGGATTGGTAAAAATTCTTTCCCAATCCATTGGTGGCCTTTTTGTCTTATTGACAGTATCTTTTGCCCTACAGAAGCTTTGCAATTTTATAAGGTCCCATTTGTCGATTTGTGATCTTACAGCACAGGCCATTGGTGTTCTGTTTAGGAATTTTACTCCTGTGCCCATATCTTCGAGGGTTTTCCCCACTTTCTCCTCTATAAATTTCAGTGTCTCTGGTTTTATGTGGAGTTCTTTGATCCACTTAGACTTGAGCTTTGTACAAGGAGATAAGAATGGATCAATTTGCATTCTTCTACATGTTAACCACCAGTTGTGCCAGCACCATTTGTTGAAAATGCTGTCTTTTTTTTCCACTGGAAGAGCTCAAGAAGCTGAACTCCAGAAATTCAAATAACCCCATTAAAATGGGGTATAGAGCTAAACAAAGAATTCTCAACTGAGGAATACTGAAGGGCTGAGAAGCACTTGAAAAAATGTTCAACATCCTTAATCATCAGGGAAATGCAAATCAAAACAACCCTGAGATTCCGCCTCACACCAGTCAGAATGGCTAGGATCAAATGCTGCCGAGGATGTGGAGAAAGAGGAACACTCCTCCATTGCTGGTGGGATTGCAAGCTGGTACAACCACTCTGGAAATCAGTCTGGAAGTTCCTCAGAAAACTGGACATAGTACTACCAATTGATCCAGCAATACCTCTCCTGGGCATATACCCAGAAGATGTTCCAACTGGTAACAAGAACACATGCTCCATTATGTTCATAGCAACATTATTTATAATAGCCAGAAGCTGAAAAGAACCCAGATGTCCCTCAACATAGGAATGGATACAGAAAATGTGGTCCATTTACACAATGGAGTACTACTCAGCTATTAAAAACAATGAATTTATGAAATTCTTGGGCAAATGGATGGATCTGGAGGATATCCAATCACAAAAGAAGTCACTTGATATACACTCACTGATAAGTGGATATTAGCCCAGAAACCTAGACTACCCAAGATACAACTTCCAAAACACAAGCAAATCAAGAAGGAAGACCAACGTGTGGATACTTCATTCCTCCCTAGAATAGGGGATAAAATATCAATAGAAGGAGTTGCAGAGACAAAATTTGGAGCTAAGATGAAAGGATGGACCATCCAGAGACTGCCCCATCTGGGGGTCCATCCCGTAATCAGCCACCAAATGCAGACACTACTGCATATGTCAGCAAGATTTTGCTGAAAGGACCCTGATATAGCTGTCTCCTGTGAGGCTTTGTCAGTACCTGGCAAATACAGAAGTAGATGTTCACCATCATCTATAGGGTGGAACACAGGGTCCCCAATGTAAGGGCTAGAGAGAGTACCCAAGAGCCTAAGGGGTCTGAAACCTTGTAGATGGAACAACAATATGAACTAATGAGAACCCCCAGAGCTCGTGTCTGTAGCTGCATATGTATTAGAAGATGGCCTAGTCGACCATTATTGGGAATAGAGGCCCCTTGGTCTAGCAAACTTTATATGCCCCAGTACAGGGTATTGCCAGGGCCAAGAAGTGGAAATGGGTGGGTAGGGGCGCAGGGCGGGGGAAGGGTATAGGGGACTTATGGGATAGCATTTGAAATGTAAATGAAGAAAATATCTAATAAAAAAATATTAAAAAAAAAACCTGAACTTTTCAAAAGAGACCAGATGAGGGCAGCATAGAACGCACAAGGAAAGCCAGGACCAACGGTGGCTTCTGAACATGCAACTACTAATTATTGATGAGAACACCACCAGGAAAACTGGTTAAGAACATGCAGTTTAGTTCCAGAAATACCTGCTTTTGGCCTTGTTTCCATACTCACTGGCAGCATGAACTTGGGCAAGCCGATTAATTTCTTTAAGCCTCATTTCCTCATCTACACAATAAGGATGACAAGAATTGCAGGAGTGTTTTAGGATTATGGGAGAAAAATGTATGTGATATACTTAGTCTATGCCTAGGAAACAAGCAGTTCAGGGAAAGACAGGCAGGCAGACAGACAGGTAGACAGACAGAGATAGGTGTGATGAGTAGTTTCATGTCAATTTGACACAAGCTAACGTCATCTGAGAGGAGGGAACCTCAATTGAGAAAATGCCTCCATAAAATCAGGCTATAGGCAAGCCAGTAGGGCATTTTCTTAATTAATTGTTGATGGCAGAGAGTCCAGCCCGTTGTGGGTGGGGCCATTCATGGCCAGGTGTTCCTGGATTCTACAAGAAACAGTCAGCTATTAGATGGAACACAGGGTTCCCAAGGAAGAAGGAGCTAGAGAAAGTACCCAAGGAGCTGAAGGGGTCTTCAACCCTCTAGGTGGAAGAATAACCATGAACTAACTAGTACCCCCTGAGCTCATGTCTCTAGCTGCATATATAGAAGAGGATATCCTAGTTGGCCATCAGTGGGAAGAGAGGCCTCTTGGTCATGCAGACTTTATATGCCCCAATACAGGGGAACGCCAGGGCCAAGAAGTGGGAGCGGATGGGTAGGGGAGCAGGGCCGGGAGGGGGGAGGGTATAGGGAACTTTCTGGATAACACTTGAAATGTAAATGAAGAAAATATCTAATAAAAGTTGAAAAAAAAAGGAATTAGAAAGAGATCATGATGCAATCAAATCATTTTAATACTTTAAGAATTGAGTGTTATTGCCATATTTCCTCCTCTTAAAAAAAAAAAAAAAAAAAAGAAAGCCAGTCAGCAGCGCTCATTCACGACCTCTGCATCAGTTCCAGTCTCCAGGTTCCTGCCCCATTTTCCTGTCCTGACATCCTTTGATGATGAACAGTGATGTGGAAGTGTAAACCCTTCCAGACTTGATTTTTGTCATGGTGTTTCATCACAGCATTAGTAATCCTTTCCAAGACAGATAGACAGACAGGCAGACAGGTTTGTTTGTTTGTTTATTTATTTATTTATTTATTTATTTATTTATTTATTGAGACATTGTCTCCCCCTGAACCTGGTGCTTTCTGATTTAGATTGACCAACCAGAAAATCTATTTCCACTTATCCACTGTTGTAATTACAAGTATGTCCTGCCACACTAGGCTTTTAAAAATTGTATTTTATATTTTATATTTAGTGTGTGTGTATATGTGTGTGTATGTGTGCTCGCATGCTTTCTGGCTGTCTGTGTATGGGCATATGAGTGCTGATACCTACAGGGGTCAAAAGGGGGCATCAGATCCCTTGGAGCTGGAGTTAGGGGTGGTTGCAAGCCACTTGATATGGGCGCTGGGAACCTAACTTGGGCCCTCTGCCAAAGCGATAGGTGCTCCTAACTGCTGAGTCATTTCTGTTCCACAACTTCCTGACTTTTTGTAGTGTTCATGCCGAGGGTCAAAGTCATATCTTCATGATTGTGAAGCAAGCACTTTATATTGACTGAACTATTTCCCCAGCCCTGAGCATTGCATTTTTCAGGAATAGTTGCTTTAACATCCCCTAAACTGAGTATGGATACCTAGGGCAAGGTACCAGCAGCTTTGCATGCCTCTACTCTGGCAAAGGAGGCTCATTGTGTACAGAACTTAGAAATACTTCTACATGCTAACTGAATTCAGTCTTCACTTCTCAATCACCATGCCCTGGCAATGCCAAACATTAAAAGTGATAAAATATTTTTCCTTATAGTAACTTGGTTCCTTTAAAAACTTGAGGATTCCATTGTCAGCTAAGCCTTTTAGATTGATGTTCTGGCTCTTGTACTTTGCCATTGAATCCC
>CACVCL010023428.1:0-16793 GCA_902729485.2 Mus minutoides
TATATACAAATATTAATTGAAATTTCCATGAGCTTTTATTATTATTATTATTCTAGAAAGTCATTAAGGAAAAGACTATTTTTCCCTATGAAGTGGTTAGTTTTGGTAGCATTAAATTTGAAGCAGTGTAGGCAACCAATTCATGCATACTGGCTAATATAATAATTCATCTGCAATTATTTTAATTTCAATAGTTACACTAATATCTATATTACTTGTCAAATAGTATAATTTAAGACTATAGGAAGTATAATTAACATTACAGAAGTGTCAATTTATTAAAATCCATTATTTCATAGAAGTAAATAATAATGTAATAAATTTTTTCTCCTGATTATTTTAATACCTTTTTATGATAGTTTGACTAGAATTTTAGTATAAAACCTCGTGAAGAGTAAATCTTTTGACCTGATGAAAAACTATATCTGTAATATTTATTGTTAATGTATAGTCTTGTCGAAATATGTTAAGGTGTGTATAAAGATTTGAATCTGATCGGTTCCTGTAGGCTTTCTTTGACCTACTGGTCCCCCAACTTATGAATCTGTTTTGAAGGATGTGAAACTGTTAGGATGTATGGCCTGGTTGAGCTCATTTTGGGTGAGCCTTTCGGGATTATGTATGCCCTCTGATCTGATCCAGTGAATGCATAAGAACAACCTCTGTCCTGTAAACTCACTGATGGCCCGTCAACCACTGTTGTATATATTCTCTGAAGCTATGAACCAAAAGAAATCTTCCCTCCCTTGAGAAAAGTATATTGTATGAAACAACATTTAATAAAGAGTTGTGTTAATAATTATGTGCAGGAAACAGAGAAGAAAATTTAAAAGAATGTTCCAGTTATCTTCTTGTTTGTAAATTTTTATCATTCTGTCAATATTTACAAATATGGAAATGATTATTAAAACCTTTCAAAAGTACCCTTAATTTTTTGTATCTTTTGTGCAATATCTTAACATAGAAGCATCACTTTGAATCCATGATAACTCAATCTTTATATCAGGATAGTAATTCTAAAAGATTAGCTCTCTTCTTTTTATACTCTTTGTCAAAGTGAAAACTTATCTTGGTAAAATTGCAGTCCCTGCAATTAAGAGGCATCATTTGCAAGTAATTAAAAGATAACTCATTTTAAATCTAAAACCAAACCACCAGTGCCTTAGCTCCATGCTAGTGTCTAGTTTTAAAGATAGATAAGGTGCTAATTACTTAGAGGTTTCACAACGCTAAGTCCTGTCAAATCCTTCAGTGCTTATAGGATCTTGTGAATGCCAAGGTAATAAAATCTTCTTACTTTAATGCAAATGTGTGCTCTGAATTATATAGTAGTTCTCAATTCGGTGATGGGAAACCAATGAGTATTCCAAATGCTCATAGATGTGAGAGCTGTAAATTTCCTGTGAGAGATGATTCATTACTTTGAAAACATTGATCAGACAGATGTTACATTGAATTATTTCCTGTAGTTTCTCTCAGTTTCCTTCATTTGTCAATGTATAGGAGAAATACAATTATATTTTTTCTGCACCAATATTCCTACCTCATGTTCGTATTTTGCTTTGAATGTGTATGCAGTTAATTTTTTGCAAAGAAATCATTGCAAAATTAATCTTTCCATCATAAGGTTCTGTGAATAATTACTCATAAAATAATTATCTGGTGTTATTCAATAGTGTATATTTTTGGAAATGAAAGTTATACTTTGAAAATTTTTTAAGTTACATTTTACATTACTAAAAACTTATATATGCTTAATTGTTTGACACCTTAGTCCGTTAGTTAGTTGTATAACTGACTGACATGTATCATTTACTAAGGACTGTCCATTTCTAGCCCAGAATTAAGAAAAAAAATTTTAAAAAAATATTAAGTTTAAATATACATGATCATTATTCTAAAGGAGAAAGGAGAATCTCTGGTACCACAACATATACTGTAAGCTTGTTACAATACAAATATTATTTCAAAAACAAATAGCATGTAAGTTACAAAGAAGCATAAGGTTGTTAACCAAATTATTCCTTAGCAAAATGAAAATTAAACAAATTAAGGGATAGAGCTATAACTTACTGATCAATAATGTATAATTCTTTTGGTATGGCCAGAACGATGGTCCAGATCCCAGAAATGATGCAAAATTCTGGATGCAATCCTACTTATAAACCCAGCCAGTGACAGATTAACCAGAAGCATGCTAGGATGCCAGTCTATCAAAAAAGTAGGAGCTGAAGGGTCAGAGAAAGGCACCATTTCAGTGGAATTTACACTAAACATGAAAGAAGTGCCCTGGAACCTGTTTCATACTTCCAGGTGTGCATGAATATGCCTCGACACACATGGGAATAAACCAAACACACATCATAGGATTTATTCCATCTCATAAGTTAGGATACAAATTTAGTGTCTGGAGAGAAAGCTCAGTAGTTAAGATCATTCATTCCTCATCCTTGCATAGAACCTTGGTACAGTGTCATCACACACACAGTGACTTACTATCATTTGTCACTCTGGTGCAAAGGGATCATGAAACTTCTTCTGATGTCTAGGAATATCAAGGCCCACTGTGGTGGACATACATAGATGACCAAACACTCACATACATAAGTTCAAAACACAACAAAATGTCTTAAAAATGAGCATGAATTTTAACATCATTTTATAAGTTATGGACAAGGTCTAAAGGTTTGTTTTCCTTTGAATTGTATGTAAGTTTCTTAATATAAATGATCTCAAAGAAAGTTTTCACACTAAGATTTGAATTTTGTAGGATAAAAACATTTGTAAAATTTGAAATTTTTATTTTTGTAAATACAACTTTAAGTTATACTGAAATATTTTGATAATTGCATATTTTCCGCATATAGTATCTTTCATATTTTGAAGTGGTTTATTCTATAATGTTTCAAGTTTGTTTTGCATGTGAGATTATACAGCTTTTTGTCTATGAAACTGAGTATTTAATCCACATCATACTTTACTTTCTTATATTTCATGATAACACAGTAAAAGTTTACCCACTGAGAGTCTGACAATTCTATGTCCAAAAAAGTGATAAGTAGAAATACATTTAGAAGCATGGAAATATCTAGCAGTGATACCTATTAAATGTATATGGGACACTGATGGTGTAGTATAAAATGTCACAGTAAAATTAACACTATTAATACCTTAATTCATATATGTATTTGTGCATTTAAGTACATACAGTGCATATATATATATATATATATATATATATATATATATATATATATTGCATAAGAACATACAGTACATGTATGTACTTAAATGCACAAATATATATGCATAGATAGATATAAATGGAAATGTCTATACATTAGTGTATGTATGTCTATACATTTGTGTATGTCTATACTTGTGTATGTATCAAGATTTCAATTTTTATAAATCACATTGCTTGTCTTGGAAAAACAAATTATTTGTTAATTATCTTCCCAGATAGGAGCTGATAAAAGTCCACCCATGTCTGTTTCAATCCTACTATAACATTCACTTCTTAATTGTCGTTATGTAGCTAGTAGTCATTTGGATAAAATGAGAAAAGCAGGCAAACACTACGTGTGCATCTCCTTTCTAGGAAACAAGATCTCCTGCTAGGATCTGTGTTTATCCAAAGCTTCCTTCAGTCATTTGCATTGACACACTCAGAATTCATAGCTTTCATGTAAAGGAAGCTCTTTCTGGTAGGATTTTATTCATAACCTCACAAATGGCTGGAAGCTCAAATGATCAAGTCTGAAAATATAAATTCCATCATCCTAAGAGCCGCCAATAGCCTCACACTGTTATGGGGATAAAGCACAATGGACCAGATTTGCTTGTTTCTTGATCTCTCTAATTCAGCATGGGTTTCTGCTTAGTGTTCTGCAATCCTCAACATGATTCATTACTGCAGACTTTCTCACTTCACTTACACTTCCTTTGTTTTCCCATCAAGAGCATGCAGTTACACAGCTCAATATACAAAAATGTAGCTTCTTTTCTTCTTCTTCACTAAGCTTCCCTGGTGAAATACATTCTTCCAGCAAATCCTACTCTGTTTACCATGGAAGGTGAAGAGGGCCTGTAACATTTCTTATGGTGCTTCATAGATTGTCTTCATATGGCTATTATTTTTTCATACACTCCTATGTTTATGTTTATGTTTTCATTCTATCCTAGTGAATCATTTATCTCTTCCAAAAAGTTCTGATATAATAAAAGCAGGAGGGATATTTGAGGAATAATTGGACATAAGTATCAAAAAAAAAAAAAAAAAGCTAGACAGCTTTCCCTTGCTTGTGCTAGTTTGTTTTGTATTAATTTTGACACTAAATTTATCTCACATGGAATACTATAAATAAAATACATAAATAATTCTAAAAATAACTGCCATAGCTGTACCTCTATAATTATGTTCCCTCCAAAAAACAAAAACAAAATAAGACAATAGCAACAAAAACTAACTGAAATTAAATGTACTTTTTACATTTTGTATTCTAAATTTTTATCTCACTAATTATGATTTTCTAAAAATTTAGAGAAAACAAACTTAATAGTATTAACTGACTGATGAACTGTCTTTTGTTAGATTAATATATTTAATTAATATTCATAATATATAAGGTGTTTTAAATTTTCATTATGTCTTTTAAGTTAGATTTATATCCTTCAATTGTATGGTTTTCATAATTACTTCTGTAATTCTACTAAAATTCAGTGCTCTGATCTTCCGATCAAGTAATACACAGAACTCCTAGAATTTCATGGATTCACTAAGTTTTCTAATAACCTGAAATTTATTTGAGGTTAAGAAATACAATATGTGTTAGTTTATTATCTTCAGATAGGATGTTTTCATTGTTAAATTATTTCATTTTATTTTATAAGCACTGACCTAATTGGATAACAAAATAGCAAGGGCAACTTTAAAAAGCTAAATCATCCCAAGAATACATGAAATCATTAGATCAGAGACTCTAGTCAATGTTAATAGAGAAAAAAAAAAAAAAAAAAAAAAAAAAAAAAAAAAATTTAAAAAAAAAAAAAAAAAAAAAAAAAAAAAAAAAAACACCAACTTTGTCGTTGTTTGGTAAAATGCTGAGGGTAATATAGTTGTTTCAAAGATGAGTGAGGGTATATAATCTAACATGAATTGATTTCCTTTCTCAAAACTACATAGTGAAATTATTAATTTCCTTAGTGATATTAAATAAACACTTTGCATTTTCACGCAAATTCATACCATCTCATTCCCCTATGGAATACACACATCAATAGAATGAAGAAGAAAGGGCAGCAAGAATGTGGTCTCAGGAATAATGCCATGAATCATGACTATACCAGACTATTTAGAGAGACATGAAATTTTTAGGAAAAATTCTCTATTACTAATGACTCTATCACTAATGATGGAATTCTGAAGTAAAAAAAAAAATGTATCATAAGGTAAAACCTTTACATTGAAGTGTAGATATTGTATCTAGCAAAAATATGTATGTATTTATTGTGCATATGTAGTAAATAAAATATTATAAATACAAATTTACTTTGTGTCTTTGGTTATTGCACACTAAACAATTTTGGTCAAAATGACAATCATAAATATATGACAAAAATTGTTGGTATATTTATTCTCAATAAAAATTGTCACTAGTATTCTGATCTTTTACATCTAGTAGTTCACATAGTATTAACTTTGCATTGGGAATATATATATTAGTTCAAATTTTTATTTGGGATGATCCTAGCACCAACTTGTTTATTTATCATAAGATAATCAACTAAGATTTCATGTGATTTAATAAAATGGCAATTCTACTTACTCATTTGTAACTACCTTTTAAAATATTGGTTTAGGATGAGATTTATATGCACTGAAGACCACAGTATTTATAAAAATGTAAATCTAGTACTAGGAAAAATGTGATTTTTGTTGGATAATTTACTATTTATTTCATATTTTTTACTTCATATAATATTTTCAGTCTGTCTTCCATATAGTATTAGGAGGGGTATCTATGCTATATTCTACCAAAGGAATTATTACTTTTTAAACCAAAAACAAAATTACTATTTTATGACATTTCTTTATATCTACCTAGATGCTGATCCCAAGATATTATATTCTATAGGATGTTGGATGAGAAAAGCAGGATATATTTTAAAGAAAAAAAAAAATACTGGTCTAAATAAATGGCTATGTGTCCTCTTGGATTCAAGGGTCACCATGACAACCAGGAAAGAGGGGATGTTGCTTAGCAACTGGTAACATTAATGAAGAGATTTCCAAGCTGTATTTAGAAAAAAATATTCTTGGAAGGACTTCAAGACTTGGCATACATTTATAGTAGGACTCATTTATGGAACACACTGAGAAATTAATCACAAATGAAGAAGATATAATGCTACAAATGTTAAAATTCCAATTGAATATCTTCTCGGGTATTTTATCATGTTTACTAATAAAATATATACTGAGAATATGAAAAATCAAAAGTATTAATATCTTTTTACAGGTTAGTAAAACACAATTCTTCCTCTACTGTGAAATCTGTTTTTATATTATTCTATACTTGTCATTTTAGGTGGGTCAGGTATTGTTCTGGTTGAATGAATCACAATTGCTGAACTGATAATAAAAGTGACCTTTAATTTCAAAGGTTTGTTTTTCAACCTGACAAGCAAGCAGTAGACATAAAAAACTCCCTATAATTATAATGACTACAGGTCTTTCTTCACTGAAAAGATTTTCACTAACAGTCTCTTCCTTAAATGATGTAATATTAGTCAAATGGCCCATGCATAATTTCTTCGTTTCAATTGTGGAAGTAACACTTAGCTGGATCTGAAAGCTAGGTAAAGAACAATTTTATCATTGTATAGTTTAAGTTTTAATGAGTGGTCTAAGTAAAGTTCGGTACATTATTATATACATCGACTTTATTATTTAAAATGTAATTTCCAGTCCCACCCATGCATTAACTCATTGTTTTTGGTAATGTAATGCAAAATCATCAATATCCTTACTTTTATATCATGAAATTCCTCAGTTATGCAAATGAATATATTCAGAACCAACAGTTTACAAATTAATTACAGAAAGATGATAATCTTCAGAAGATATCTCTAAATTAGAAAATAAATGAATCTAAACTTTGGGTATATATTGATATAAATGGGAATATTTTGATATAAACTGTTTGTGTTATTGTTATTCATGTTATCCATGATAGTAATATGTTCTCAGATTTATGTTCAGGCTGATGTACACTAAATCTATTACTTTTATAAAACTATGTCAAGGAGTCTTTATTTTAATTGATATTAGAAACAGGAAATACTTAGCTTTGAAACAATATTGCTTCTTCATTAGTTTATGGTTTTCTCATTAAACATCCAGAAATGAAACCTGAAGAAAATAAAGGACTCAGCCAACTAAACGTCTTGATCTTCCTTGCTTTATTTGGTTTATTTCATTTTCAATATTGTCATTTCAAGTTTTTAAAATGCTATAAAATATTTTATTTACTTAAACTTTTAACTCTGTTCCATAAGGATTGTTGAAAAATATAACATGGATTTCCTCATTTTTATGGGATGCACAAACATATTATTTCATTAAAAAATCAATGTATAATTACTTGAGTGTTTGGCATAAACAATGAAGATTATATTACTTCTATTATTGTTTCTTCTCAAACAACTCATTGATTCTTTTATTAAGAGAAAATAATGGTGATTTTTCTCATTTATTTTAAATAATCGTCATATTTTTCACTGTATTCATTAAGAAATTGACAGTAGAAATATATACTAATAAAGAAACGTGAACCTCACAAAGAGAAGCATTGACTTAGATGTTTAGAAATACATCATTATTCTATTAGAAGTGAAAAAGCATTATCAAGATTGTGAAACAAAGCAGGTTTTGAATTTAAAGTATGTTTCTCATCAATGCCAAATTTACCCTGTTGGAGTTAAGAAAAGGAATAGACATTTTTTTTCATTCTTTTTTTTTTTTTTTTTAATTGGACATTTTATTCTTTTACATTCCACATGTTATCCCCTTTCTCAGTTTCCCCACAGGAAATGCCTATCTCCTATTCTGCTTCTGTGATGGTGCTCCCCACTCACCTACCCATCCCTACTTTACCACCCTGGCATTTCCCTACACTGGGCATTGAGCCTTCACAGGAACAGTTGCCTCTCCTCTTATTGATGACCGATGAGGCCATCCTCTGCTACCTATGCAGCTGGAGCCATGGGTCCCTCCATGTGTACTCTTTGGTTGGTGGTTTATTCCCTGAGGGCTCTGGGGGGTCTAGTTGGTTGATATTGTTGTTCTTACTATGGTACTGCAAACACCTCAGCTCCTTCAGTCCATTTTCTAACTCCTCCATTGGGGTCCCATGCTCAGTCCAATTCAGAGGGTCAGGAATTTGAACAGAGGTGTGTAGGAATGTGGGATGGGAAACTGAGGGTTGCCACCAGCAAGTCCCAGATGCCAAAAAGCAAGAGACTCCCAGGGCACAGTGGGGATGAGATTAGCTGAATTGCCCAACAAAGGGGAGGGAGAAGCTGTAGAGACCATACACAGAGGTTAGACAAGGCCCCAGTTGGGGGATGGAGCCACCCACTCATCTCTAAATTTTTGACTCAGAATTGCTTCCATCTAAAGGTAATATGGGCACAAAGTCTGAAACAGATACTGAAGGAAAGACCATCCACAGACTGAACCACCTGGGGATTCATCCCATACACAGACACCAAACCCAGACACCATTGCTGATGCCAAGAAGTGCTTGTTGACATGAGCCTGATACAGCTGTCTCCTGAGAAGCTCTGTCAGAGCTTGACAAGTACAGACATGGATGATGATATTTTTACTAAAGGAGAATAATGGAGAGATGAGAAGAATAGGGAGAGAAAGAGAGGGGGAGAAGAAAATAAGAGATGTAGGAGTTTAGGAAGATTATAATTGCTGAAAGTATCATATCATCTGTTTAGAGAATGACAGGCTGAGTCAAGAAAACAATGAAAGTAGAAAAAAATCAGACAGGAAGCTACAGAAGGGTGAAGAATTTCTAGGATATATCAGTGCATGAACAAGAAAATGTACGCAAATTGAAAATAACAAGAAAAACTTTCAGTAAAGTTACATGTAGTCACTTGTGATTATATATATATATATATATATATATATATATATATATATATAATAAACAGCAATGGATAATATAAATATAATATTTATAATTATATATGTAAAATATTCAATTTAATTATTGTCATATTTTTACTAGTTGGTAACAAAAATCAAACAAAATGGCAAATGAACAAATATAAGTATCACTATTCATAAATATGTTCAGATGTCATTGATTAAACTTAAGATGGTTAGACTTTTTGCCTCACTTTTCTGTAATTAATAATTTTGAGCATATAGTTGCTATTGGCATGAGGATAAAATCTTAACCAGTTTATCTTGGAAAAATCTTAAGGTATGATTTTCATGAACAGCTTTCAGTACTGGTTTTATTACTGTTGTAAAAATTACTAGCCAGAAATTGAAGTGGAGAAATGATGACCTCAAGAATAAGATATCCCAGGGAGAGAATTAATGTCAAGATAATTACATGGTTCACAGTCAAGGCTGTATGGTTATTAGCAGCTCTGGAGAAGCTAATTAAATAAGTCAAAAAGTGTGTTTAAGCCAGTTAAGTCAGAGGGATTCTGTGGCTTCTGAACAAATAGGTAACACCTGAGAGCTGAGGATGTGCTCATTAATCAAAGGAACTGAAAATTATGTCACACCGACTGAAACCACATGTCGTCAAAATGCCTATTTAGTCTCTTTTAAGTGAGATCTGAGCAAACACAAGACCACTACAAATTATAATTCACTGACAGCTGGACAAGTTTTTCATTTCTATTCCTTATTATGTTTAAAAGTATCTAATTTAGCAATTTTTAGTCTCCTTTTATCAATATGAATTTTTAATAATCAAAATTACAGTCTAGTAGAGCTAGACAAAATACTCTTTTTTATGAGATTTTTTTTCATTTACATTTCAAATGCTATTTCAAAAGTCCCCTATACCCTCCCCCCAGCCCTGCTCCCCACCCACTCACTTCCACTTCTTGGCCCTGACTTCCCCTGTACTGGGCATATAAAGTTTGCAAGACCATTACACACATCCCAATGAAGTTGCTTGACAAGTTGAAAAACTTGAAAGCTCTCAGGAAACACAGAGTTTCAAAAGGAAACTGTGAGGAAATTGTGAGACCACTAGTACTTACTTAAAAGAGAAACATTCATCAACAGGATAGACTTGACAGCACAGGAATAAACCTATATACACACAGCAACCTGATCGTTGACCTTGATGCCGTATGTTGGAGAAAAACAAAAAACAAAACAAAAAACAAAACAAACAAAAAAATCTTTAAAACACATAGTGTATGAAAATCTGGAAATCTTTTTTTTTTTTTTTCGAAATATTGTCTTTCTCTCTCATCGTATAGATAAATCAATTCCAAGTTGATCAAGCATAATAATGTTTGTTCTGAAACTTAAAATTCTGTGAACAAAGAAAAAGAGTGAGAAGATATGTGCATCAGGAGGTAGACTCAGGTAAGGACTGACGTTGTTTGTTTGTTTGTTTGTTTGTTTGTTTGTTGGATCCATATTTGTTGGATCCATGTTATTTTAAGGCATATTACATTGTCACCTATAATTTAATGAAGTAAAAGCCTAGAAGAAAACATATTTTTCTATTTTAATAAAGTATTGGTAGAAATAAAAACTGATGAAACCAAGTGTTAGAAACACAGAGGTCTTTAAGTTGAATAAGATCCAACACCAATGAATTATAAATGATCATTCAGAAAAGAAAATGCTGAACAGAAACTGAATATTCTAGGAAATTGAGAAATAGTTTAATACCTCTCTAAAATATCATGTATATTAGCCACTTTGACCATTGTTAACACTTGCCTTTACAATGGTATTGTGCTCTACTTTAAACTGTCTTGTCCCCTTCTTATAGCATCTTGGTATATTTTACCTATATTTTGAAGGATATCACATGAATTAAGGAAATAAAGCTGGTTAATGTAAAGATCTGAATAATAATAGCAAATGACCACTCTTTTCTATATGTTAGCCTCACAAGCTTGATAAAAATATTTTTCTGTTGAAAAATGAAAGGTAGTCTGGGTAGTTTGTAATCATGAAAAACAAGGAAAACTTTACTTGTTTCTTCTTCTTCTTCTTCTTCTTCTTCTTCTTCTTCTTCTTCTTCTTCTTCTTCTTCTTCTTCTTCTGCTTCTTCTGCTTCTTCTGCTTCTTCTGCTTCTTCTGCTTCTTCTGCTTCTTCTGCTTCTTCTGCTTCTGCTTCTGCTTCTGCTTCTGCTTCTGCTTCTGCCTCTGCCTCTGCCTCTGCCTCTGCCTCTGCCTCTGCTTCTGCTTCTGCTTTTCCTCCTCCTCTTCCTCCTTCATTTCCTCCTCCTTCATCTTATCCTTCCTTTCTCCACTCCTTCTCCTTCGTCTTCTTTAATTTGTTGTTTTATAAGTAATATTAAAAAAACAAATATCATAATCTATTATCTGGAAGATACCCACCTACAGCATCCTTAATTTCAGAAACTAACTGGCATCTTAGAAAATGTATGTAAATTCATCAAGAAACTTGGTTAAAGTATCATCATTCATACATTAATGTCTCATAGGAAGAGGATAGGCTTCATGTAAAACCTAGAATGATTGATGTATATTTTCAGTATTCTATGGATCATATTTTTTAATTCTCTGTTCTGAGTACTCCTTTACTCTCTATTTCCATATTCTCTAATAATGCCTAAGCAGTGAATAACAGTAGAAAAGTAGACTTAGAATATAGAATAGGTAATACATTTGAGGCATGTTATATTGTCACCAATAATTTAATGAACTAAAAGCCAAGGAGAAAATATATTTTTTTTCTAATTTAATAAAGTATTGCTAGAAATAAAAAGTGATGAAACCAAGTGTTAAAAACACAGATGTCTTTACATGGGATAAGATCCAACACCAAACAACAGAGAAAGGTAAAACAATTTGACCATGTAGCTTGACAAAGGAACATAGGGAGAAAACATTATAAAATGGTCAAGAAAATTAATATATATTAAGCACAAAACATCTGTTAGGGTCTGTTTGAAGTGTATATGATATATGTCAATATATCCTTAACCAAATAAGGAATAGTCCCTACAGTTTAATAATTTGAAACATTTTTCATATAATCTCTTAATCATCAAACTGTGATTCTTTTCATCTCAGTGAAGTTCAGTTCAATTGGGAACAAAAACCATTATCTGGTGAAATGCTGAGACTTAATGAACAGAAAGTATAGTTGTATGATTTTAGTGAATTTCCTCAAGAAAAAAAAAAAAAAAAAGGACATATAAAAGAAAAAAAAAAAAACTAAAAAAATTCAAACTGTCTGACGATGGCATGGCATTTGGTTATTTTAGGAGAAGAAACATTAAATTGCATGTATTTAGAAATACAAAGGAAGGATGTTTATGACTAATTCTCATGTACATGCCATCCAGACAATTCTCTGTTCTTGAGAGAAGTAATTATTGTTACTCTTCTGAACTTTAGCTACCTGCTATTAACTCAGTAGGAAATTCTAAATTGTAACTTACCCTGAAGTCTACTACTCACAGAAATACATGAGCTCCTCCTTCTAATAGTAAAAACATACACTGAACTCCTCCTTCCTTTAAGCATGAGGGGCTTCACATGGCATGAAAATAGTAGGTATGCCTTCTGAGTGTACTTTTGGGATCAATAGTTCACTTAAACTCAAGAAAAGTAAAAAGAAAGAAAGTAAAACAGTTGGCAATAAATACAGTGTTTTCCTCTTAAATATTAGTTTGTGGCCATACTAAATGCAGAGTGAGTTAGGTACAGGGAAAATAGCAGAGCCAGTACATTTAAACAAATCTTTCAGGAAAGAATAAGAAATATTTGTCTATTTTCTAATGGCCTCGATTGGGTAATGATTGTGCTTTCCCTCTGTGAAGTTTTTATGGTGTGGTGATCAAATTCAGCTATAGCAATCTATATCAGGTGCAATACCATGCCACTCTGAAGTAGAATTTCTACAAAGGAAAAAAAAAAAAAGTCATACCATGTTAAAGAATATCCAAATCCATTACTGCTTTAACGTAGTTGAGTGTGCTGGTCACCTCTATAAAGTGCTGGCCTTTTTACCTGCATATATTTCCCTGGTTCTTGAAGCTTATCTCCTTTGCTTCACTCCCTCAACAAATACCAACTGAGCTTCTGAAATGTATTAGATACTGGACTGCTGTTAGAAGCACAAAATTAAATAAAATGAACAAATATCCTCTATATAAAGGATATCATTACAATCCAAAAGTGTCAACAAATTAATACAGGGGTGATATTAATCCAGGTAAGGCATAAATCTGTTTAGAAGTGGTGTCCCTCTTTGACTACCATTTATCCCTCTTTAAATTTCATTTGATTTTATAATTTATTCAATGCATGGTTATGAAATATTGCCTACTAGATGAAACTCACATTACTTGTTTATTATGTAAACATAAAAAGATGAAATCTGTATTCTATGTAGAAGTTATAGACCAGTAAAAAATAAATTATTTCTGAAACAAAAAAAGAAAGAAACAAAAAAACATAGTTGAGTGTGGAGAGTTAGAACACTGAATATACAGAGTCAAATTATAACAAGCTTTCTCTACTCTTATTTTCCAATTTGTATTAATAATGGTTTGCTATTCCTGTGAATATAATATAACATTATCTATCTATCTATCTATCTATCTATCTATCTATCTATCTATCTATCTATCTCTTGAACATATCCACCTATTTCTTCTCTAGCTTCCAAAATATGATATGATTCCCAAAGCATTTCCTTTCACACTTCATATTTTACAGAAATAATCCTAACATTTTAAAATTAATATATAATTAAGTAATCTTACCCTCCTCTTACTTTCCTCCAACAATTTCATGCACACCCACTGTTGCTTGAATGGAATTGGAGACATGAACAGGAAAAAATAAAGTGATGTGATCTTTTTTTCTTCTTAATTTTCACTTATTGTCCCTCACTGTGTATAATCTAAAAGCCATTTTCTGCTTATTTCAAACATTGTAATTGTATTAGTTAGGGTTCTCTAGAGTCACAGAACTTACGGAGTAAAGGAATTTATTGATGACTTACAGTCTGCAGCCCAATTCCCAACAATGGTTCAGTAGTAGCTGTGAATGGAAGTCCAAGGATCTAGCAATTACTCAGTCCCACACGGTGAACAGGCGAAGGAGCGAGTGCCAGTCTCCCTTCTTCCAGTGTCCTTATATAGTCTCCAGCAGAAGGTATAACCCAGATTAAAGGTGTGTGCCAACACACCTTTAATCCTGGGAGATCTTGAGCTCAGAGAACTCTCTGTCTTAATCTTCTGGAATCCATAGCCAGTATGCTATCAAGACCTCCATACCAAGATCCAGATCAGAGACTTCTATATCCAAGCCTCCAGGTTAGGGTCACTGGTGAGCCTTCCAAATCTGGATTGTAGCTCATTCCAAATATAGTCAAGTTGACAACCAGGGATAGCCACTACAATCCACCCCTTTCAACTTGACACAAATAATATCTCATGTTCACATGAAACAATAACAAGGTTGTGAATACACCTAACATGATATAACTATTCCTCGTACAATCGCAAACGCATTTATAAATTTACAATAGAAAGACAAATGTATTCGTTAGCAAAATAAGACAGGAGCATTCATATTACTTTACAATCCTCGCTTCTGCAACTGGTTACGTGGCCTTAATTGGTATTTATAACTACCTTCCTCTACTACCCATTCTGTATTTCCTTCACCTTCGGCAAGAACCTCAGCAGGTCTTGGCTGTTTTCCTGGAGGATTGACCCATACTTTCATTCCTGATGGGTCTGTGTCCTTTGTCATCCTGCTTGGATTAGGCTGTTGTAGTTTCCCATTGACTTTAATCACAGGACATGGTAGTACTAAGAGAAGCCCTAAGGGATCTCCTGCACTCCAGACATAATCCTGCTTACCTCCATTGTGGAGAGGTAATCCAATTTCCTCATGGTAATCTGGATCTATCACCCCTCCTAAAACTGTTATTCCTTTCTTAGCCTGTTGGTTTAGGGGCATTAGAAGCCCAAAATGACCAGGGGGAAGTCTGAGCTTCCAGTTCAATGGAATGTTTTTGTAGCTCCAGATAAGAGCACTCCCCCCTCAGGAGCCAAAACTTCTAGGCCAGCAGAACCTAGAGTTATGGGGACAGGAAGCAAAAATTTTCCTAGGAGTGATAGTGAGTGGAACTATTCCCTTTTCCACCCCTTGATTCCTGGACCCATGGATCCTGGCTATGGGAGAAACTGTACCATATATCGAACGCTGATTCAAAGCATATACTGCCTTCTGAAGAACTCTGCCCCAGCCTTCCATGCTGTTACCACCTAATTGGCGCTGTAACTGTGTCTTCAAAAGGCCATTCCACCTTTCTATCAGGCCAGCTGCTTCAGGATGATGGGGAACATGGTAAGACCAGTGAATTCCATGATCGTGGGCCCACTGTCGCACTTCCCTGGCTGTGAAATGAGTCCCTTGGTCAGAAGCAATACTGTGTGGAATACCACGACGATAGATAAGGCATTCTGTCAGTCCGTGGATGGTGGTTTTAGCAGAGGCATTACATGCAGGAAAGGCAAATCCATAACCAGAATAAGTATCTACTCCAGGAAGAACAAAACGCTGTCCTTTCCATGGAGGAAGTGGTCCAATGTAGTCAACCTGTCACCAGGTTGCTGGCTGGTCACCTCGAGGAATGGTGCCATATCTGGGGCTCAATGTTGGTTTCTGCTGTTGGCAGATCTGGCATTCAGCAGCAGCTGTGGCCAGGTCAGCCTTGGTGAGTGGAAGTCCGTGTTGCTGAGCCCAAGCATAACCTCCATCTCGACCACCATGACCACTTTGTTCATGTGCCCATTGAGCAATGACAGGGATGGCTGGGGAAAGAGGCTGACTGTCCACAGAACGAGTCATCTTATCCACTTGATTATTGAATTCCTCCTCAGCTGAAGTCACCTTTTGGTGAGCATTTACATGGGACACAAATATCTTCACATCCTTTGCCCATTTGGAAAGATCTATCCACATATTTCTTCCCCAGATGTCTTTCTCACCAATTTTCCAATTGTGATCTTTCCAGGTCCCTGACCATCCAGCCAATCCATTGGTTACAGCCCATGAGTCAGTGAATAATCGTACATCTGGCCATTTCTTCATACAAACAAACTGTAATACCATGTGTACTGCCCGAAGTTCTGCCCACTGTGAAGATTTCCCTTCACCTGTGTCCTTCAGGGTTGTCCCAGAAAGGGGTTGTAATGCTGCAGCTGTCCACTTCTGGGTGGTGCCTGCATAACATGCAGAGCCATCAGTAAACCAGGCCCTAGTCTTCTCCTCTTTTGTCAGCTGATCATAGGGAACACCCCATGAGGCTATAGCTACATGCTTGGCAGCAGATGGCATTCTAACAGGAGTAGAAACCATAGGCATTTGAGCAACTTCTTCATGTAACTTGCTTGTGCCTTCAGGACCTGCTCTGGCCCGATCACGTATATACCACTTCCATTTGATAATAGATTGCTGCTGTGCACGTCCTACTTTATGACTTGCAGAGTCTGATAGTACCCAGCTCATGATG
>CACVCL010023429.1:0-16755 GCA_902729485.2 Mus minutoides
CTCCTCTCCTCTCCTCTCCTCTCCTTTCCTTTCTTTCCTTCACCCCCCCCTCTTTCTCTACCATGTGGTATGGCAGCATGGAGAGCAGGTAGATGGATGAGTGAGCCTGATTTTTAGACTTTTACTTCCAAATATCTAACCTTAATATACCTCTTTACTTTATAAGTATTCAAACTCTAACACTTTATTCTAGCAACAACAAAGCTATACAGAAGACTTGTGTGAAGTCATGATGAATATTCACTGAAGAGTATTGTTGTTATGGATAAATGTCAGAACTCTACAACAGGAAGACATTTGAAATTATTGGTGCAGAAATATTTGACCATGAAAAAACAATCAGAGAGCTGTAACGTGTTATTAATGAAAGTGTAGGCATTGAAACTAAAATTAATTTTTTTTCTTTTATGTTTGCCTTTTGATATTCAATAGTCGGTACATAGACCTTTATTAAATCCTACCCTTGCCACTTCATTGTTAAGACCTGGGTGACCCAAATAAAATCTGATTTGTTTGTTTTCTCATCAATACATTTTTAACAAAAAAGAGCTTTCTCTAACATACATTTTGTTCTTAACTCTTTTCATTAAAATTTTCTGTAATCTAAATTCTATCCAGTGGCATACCTTTCTCATTAAGAGAAAAAGAAGCCTTTATATTTTGCATTAAATGAAATTGAATGTGGTTGGGCAGTGCAGATTTTATAGAAAATGATGGAGTGAACATAAAAAGATAAAAGTGATGTCCCTCTCTCTGAGGGTCAGAGACCAGATGGGAAAGAGTCATGATTGAATTTATGTTATTCTAGTAAAACCATGTGCCTCTTTAAAAATATATCCCAATTATCAATTTTTGTCATTACTCACCCACTTTTCATAAAGGTAGAACTAAAATTGAAAGTCCAGTTCTCTAAAAGTTATGGTGAAAATACCATTAGCATGTCATAAAAGAACAGGAGTTGTATGGAGTAAAGATCACTAAAGTAGCAGGTATTTTGTCACACCTAGGCCATTAAGCAGAGTCTTTGAGTATTGTTATACTTTGTGCACTGTGTTAGAAGCAGGAGATGGGGCTCTGACCAAATCTGTAAGAATCTCTGCCCAGTCTCCGTGGAAAAGTTATTCTATTAAACACAAATTAGTAAATTAAAAAATTAATGTTTGATTGAGAAGTAAAATGGAAGAAGGGAGAATAGGCCAGAGTTGATCACAAATAACAAGTTATTGCAAAGGTGATAGTGCAATTAAGTCCTGAAGCAAGCAAGAGATAGAGCTATGAGAAGTAAGGGTGGTGAAGCAGAAGAAACTGCAGTACAGAGACTCAGAATCAACACATATCGAATAGGTTTTAGGGATGTAAAATGGCTAGTGCTATTGGAGAAGATCAAGGCACAGGAAGACAATTCGGGAGCCAAAGAGGCATTCTGAGCTATTTAAATGAATTTTTCTTTTTCTTCAAAATGAACGACCTTTAAATATAATGACACATTTTTCACCCAAATAGGATGCTATAAGAATGTAGTTTGTATAGCATGCATTCATGTCATGTAACATGTGTCCCTAAGCATGAATGGTTCCATAACTACTATCTCCAGAAAAGAACAACTATCATCCCTGAAAGTCCCCATGTTTCTTATAGTCAGCCTGATTCTACCTCAGTCAACTATTTTCTGTTTTAAATGTTTTTCCTTTTAAAGGGGCCATATAGATGAGACATGGATTCAGTTTAGCTTTTTGCCTTGCACAATATATCCACGTTGTTGATACCATTAGTATATCTTTCAATTGTTGGAAATTATTGCATGCTATAGACATTACAAAATGTGTTTCTATATTTCATTTCTACTTGAGTCATGTACAAGTCAGCTTTCTACCACTGAAGCAAAACACTAGAAACAAGCAACTTAAAAAGAGGAAATGCTTATTTCACCTTCCTGACTTGAAGATCCTAGTTCATGGTTGACCCTGTTACTCCTTGGCCAATGGCAAGGCAGTGTATCATAACACAGATATGCACACCCATAGGGGTCTTTCCACATCTGAACCATAACAAGAAGCCTTTGTGCTATACCAAGAATTAATTATGAAATAATCGCATATCCATGTGTAAACTTGTATGCAAAACAAGTTTTCACATCACTTGTATGCAAAACAAGTTTTCACATCTCTGGTAAATAACAAAAAGTAAGCATGCGGAATGGTATAATGCTATAATGTGTATAAATTTTATCTTTATAAAACATTGCCAGCTGTTTGTCCGAGGCATTGTTATCTGGCTATCCCATGAGCACTGTGTAAGAGCTCTGATTTCTCCACACTGTTAGTAACATTCAGCATTGATTACTCTTGAAGTTTTGCTAGTTTACTGTGTGTGTGGTTCTGTGAGTGTGGTACTGTGTGTGTGGTATTGTGTGTGTGGTACTGTGTGTGTGGTACTGTGTGTGTGGTACTGTGTGTGTGGTATCTCATTCTTCTGTTGCAGCTCCCTAGTCAATTGTACTTTTCAAAAAAATCAAGAAACATGAACATTGAAGATCTAGAACAATAAAAGTATGTATACTGTTTATGCAAAACCACTCTTCCATTTACAGAATTTCAAAGCTTGTTTTACTTTTTTATTATCTGAAAAAAAATAAACAGACATTATTAATTCCTTATGTATAGACAAGTCAACATGTTGTCTTTTAGGAACAATTTTTTTCCTGATATAATATCATTATCAGAATGAGAAAATTTAACATTAAAGCAGTATTATATACAGTACAGTAGCATAGTCATATACTAGTATAATATCTACTATCGTTATGTACTACTATACAAATATCCAGTAATTCCCTCTGTGTGAGTTCCTGGTATGGAAGAGCTCTCCCCCCACCCCATTTCACCATTCTGTCTTCATTTTTAAAATGCAATTTAATTTATTTTTAATTATTCACTTTACATCCCATTCACCGACTCCCTCCTGGTCACTTCCTCCCATAATCTTTCCCCCACCCCATCCTCTTCTCTGAATAGAGAATGTTTTGATTGGTGCATTTATTTGAGAGAGGACTTCATGTTACTAATTCAATTTAAGTAGTTCTTACAGTTATATTCAGGTTTTAGAAATCTGCTGCAGTTGGTTTAAGTAACCATCTTTTCATAGGAATTGCTTCTTATTATCAAAGTTATCCAATTTGTTGGAATAAATTTATCAATAATATTTCCTAATATGGTATTGGCTTTGAGTGTTAACTTGATTGGATAAACAGATACCAGACATTACAGATGTGTTTGTGAGTTCGCATCCAGAAAATATATTATCAATTAATCAGCATTTGTTATTAAACACCAGTATCTAAAAATATTGTTAAATCATCAATGTAAGCCTATTCTTTAAGGAACTGAAAGTTATAAGCAAAGCAAACCCAAAACAAGGCTAAGAAACATAATGAATAAAGTAAAATCATCAATGAATTCTAAAACATGAATGTAACAGAAAACAATGAAATCAATGCTGCTCATTTGAAAAGCTTAATATATTGGCAAACTTTTAAGAGACTAAGACAAATAATTTATTATCTGAGACATCAACTGATTCATTAAAAGCCAGACAATTTAACCTTAGGGAAATAATGATTTAACATAAAGATGATAAGAATAGATTGTATTTTGTGGATTTAAATTCTTTGCACTTAAACAGTAAAACATCTTGGTTCTGATAACAGTACATGATCAATAAATATTTATTCAAGGCAAAAATAAATAAATCTGTAAACTGAAAGACATGCAGAAAACATGCAGCCTAGTCTAAATAGAGTTGGCAAATCATCACTGTGAGTTGACATTTTCTTGTAACAGTTATCGACCATATATTTAGTTATTACGTGTTAACAAAATGATGCACATATTTATGACTTACACATGACACATTTTCTAGCTGACCTGACATCTGGGAGGTCTTCTTGAATCTTTGTAGTCTCTATCCAGAGTCATTAAGTCCCAGGATTTTAAATGTGATTTTAGACCTTGTCTTTTCCATCCTTCTTCCATTCAATCTATTCAGTCAAATACCTTACTTATTCTAAGTCTTAGTGAGAAAAATCACACACACATTAGACATAAAATGTCCCTCTTGAAGTTTACTGCCTAACCTACAGGTTGTTAATACTCTTTACTCAATCAACTGTTTAGTGAAAACATGGATAGTTTGAAGAGAAACATGTTCTAGGAGTATATAACTGAGGATGCTGATTTAATTGACGTGTCATAGATGTTTCCTGGAGGAAGTACTAGGAAACCCTGGGAAATGGAAAGGGAGAGAGAACAAAAAATAGAAAGGATTACATTAAAGCTCTGGAGGGAAACCCAACAGAGCACTGTCAAGCAATAGGAAAGTCTCTGAAGGAGCTTGCTCTTGTAGACAGGCTAAGAGAGGTAGAAGGAGACTATGGTTTCTATAGAAAAGAGTTCTCTGTTCATGGGTTTCTGTTATACACAGGTAAAATAGCATTTACTTACTTGTGTTATATTGGCCTCTGTAGTTCAGCGGAGACTATTCATCACTGTTAGACAACAGACTTCTTAAATGTTTAATCTCAGCCTTACAACACTCAGTCTTCATGTTTCAATTAAATTAAGCTTTGTACGGTTTACCCAAACTTTGTAATCTTTAGAATGAAAATTAATGGAAGAGATTGTATTGGCTTAAGGAGAAATAATTATTATTACTTGCTATCAGAGTTGTGAGATGATTGATTTTGAGCCATGAGGTTAAAGTTATGTTTCCATTGCATTCTATAGATTTGTAGAAAGAGAATGAGAAGTTTTTGTGGCTCAAACGGATTTTTTTTTTTCAAGACAGAGTTTCTCTGTGTAGCCCTGGCTGTCCTGGAACTCACTCTGTAGACCAGGCTGACCTCAAACTCAGAAATCTGCCTGCCTCTGCCTCCCAAGTGCTGGGATTAAAGGCGTGCACCACCACGCCCAGCTCAAACTGATTTTTTAAAGTGGAGCTTAATTAATCTCACAGTGATGATTCTCTGACCTAATGATACTTTTATCAGCCACATGGCCTTTTGGTTCCATAGTTATGAGTTTTGTGTTCATACCATCAATATTAGTACCAAAAAGAATTTGGAGTATTAGTTTGACCATATCTTTTCTTCCTAATAAAATATTTTAAAATGATGGACATTTTGAACTTGAAAAAATTGAAAATTTTAGTCAGACTGAATTTTGAAATTTAAGAAAACAAGGTTTTTTTCCAGAGAGAGAGAATACACATCCACATTGATATATATATATATATATATATATATATATATATATATATATGCATATACACCACACACATATATGCACACCTGCACACCTGCACACACACACACTTACACACCACAAACCACAAAAAAGGCTCAGTTATGGCTACTAGACAAGTAAAGGTATCAATGAAGGGAGGTTTCCAGTGCTTATAAAATAATGCATCCACACTTTCAGCCCTTCCTCCACTAATGGCTTTTAGTTCTGAGTAATTTATTGTTCAGTCTTGTTTACCAAGATGAAGATCTGTGATCACAATTGCTTTGATGGTGGTTTATAGTGATTACAATCTTGAAATGCATTAGTACCAGGAAGTTACCATGGATTATACATGTTTGGTTTAGTCATTCTCCAAACTCATCCCTGTTTTTTTGTTTGAAGGCTTTTTATTAGTTGTTTGGATCACACTGACATTTCAGTTTTAAAATCTCAGGAGTCTTAAGAACAGTGTGTGAAGAAGAATGATGTGTGTGCGTGTGTGTGTGCATGTGTGTGTGTGTGTGTGCGTGTGTGTGTGTGCGTGTGTGTGTGTGTGTGCGTGTGCGTGTGTGTGTGTGTGTGTGTGTGTGTGTGTGTGTGTGTGTGTGTGTGTGTGTGTGTGTGTAAAATACCAGCCCATACATAGGAATAACAGTGTGGACCACATTTAAGTTCCCAAGTTACACTGTTTTTACATCCTTTTATAATGGAAAAGGGGCTTTTGTCTCCTAAATGTAGTATGATAGGAAGAGAATTTGATGTAGCATGAATTAGTCTTGAATCACTGTCTTGGAGAGAGGTCATTTTGCTTTTGTTTGTGTTTTTGCTTACCATGTTTGACTTAACCTTAGTGATCTGGGCTTAAAGCATCATTCTCTCCTGACATATTCATATTTGAATTCCAAATTGATTGAACAAGCCTCACATTGATAGGTTGGCATTATTCTGTGTGAATAATGTGGTGATTGTTAGAGAAGCGTGGCTTCTAAGTCCACCCGGGGTGGCACATAGAAAATGGCCCTTTTGTTGGCTCTGGGGGTTGGATTATTTTTCTTTGTTTTACTGATTTTGAGATTGTTGGACAGAAGTTTTACTTTTTCTGCTTTCACATTGGCAAGAGATTAAAACATCTCAGCAAAGTTCTTCAAAAGGTTTCATTGACTCTTAAAAAACTTTGTTTCTGAATTAACTTTTATCTCCCTAAAAGCTTTGGGTAGGACAAACCAGACATTTAAAAAGCATTTGCAATAGTTACACTGGGCCTGATAGTTGGCTGCTGAATTTTCCAAGAGTAGATGGTGTAATGCCAGTTGATAGTGTGATTGTTTAAGCCTCCCTCAGGATTTCAGCTGAAGAGTCTTTGTCTAAGGCAGGCCTGGAAGCCCCAGCTGCATTTGCACCAAGAATGGAGAGTCTTTGTGTAAATGGTCAACCCTGCTCTGATATTTGATCAGCTCTTGTTTGTGTCCCAACCTGTTTCTATCAGTGAAGTGTGTATATGGTGCTAGGCTTTGTAATTTGGTTCAGAAAAAAAAAAGCAAAGCAAAACAAAACAAAACCAATAGCAGCAAAACCAAACAAACAGGTATTTAGAGGTTTCCCTATATGTGGTCACCCAGACATGATAGGTGTAGTGGAAAGAAGATCTGTGTACTCAACCAACAGCACAGAAGGACTGATCTACATCTAGCAGCAGGGCCTTGGGGTTATTTACAGCATTCTAATTCCCTGTTGCCTAGGTGAACCAACTGGCTTTTTTGCTTTGATTGATTACTTAGAAAAATTACAAATTATTTTTATTTCCTAGGGCTTGACTGTTTTTTTTTTTCACTGAAATTTGGGAGGCAAAAAGGAGAGAGGAAGAAGGTAGAAACACTTAAAAAGTAACGAGATGCATATAAAGCTCCAAAGCCAGGTACCCACCGTTCACATCTACAGGGTTGACCATTTACACAAAGACTCTGACACTGTAGCACACAAGTTAGACACTAGTGACACACTTCTGTTTTGTGGAAACACACAGCACCTCATTTTTTCCCTGACAACTCATGTTTCCAGATATTATTGGGCAGCTATGAGGTGGTGTCAGACCAAAGCAGGTTCAAAACTATTACATACAGAGCAGTGTAGCTTGTGAAATATGTAGACAAATCTAGAAGTCTGAGCACTATAACTTCTTGAGAAACTGCAATACAACATAATCAGCCTTCAATTGTTTGAAATCTGTCAACAATATTAAATCTCAATCTTTTATTTACTATAGATTCATACAAAAACTTCCATAGAAAGTGAAGCTTGTGAGATTTATTTAAGCAACTATAGGATTTGTTTTGTTGTTGTTTTCTTTTTTCTTTTTTGTTTTCTTTCTTTCCTCCTTTCTTTCTTTCTTTCTTTCTTTCTTTCTTTCTTTCTTTCTTTCTTTCTTTCTTTCTTTCTTTCTTTCTCTTCTTCTTCTTCTTCTTCTTCTTCTTCTTCTTCTTCTTCTTCTTCTTCTTCTTCTTCTTCTTCTTCTTCTTCTTCTTCTTCTTCTTCTTCAGAGAAAATCCATAATGTGTAGAAATGCCATCAGGAAAAGAGACTCTAGACAGCTGGCTTTGAAAAACCTCCACTCTGTCTTATAACTTAGGACTCTTTCCACATAGTTAAGAAATGTGCTACTTGAGTTGGTAACCTCACTGAGATGTGATAGGTATTACAATCATGCATAGATCTTGTGTACATGGGCTCTTATCCTAAGATGTTGGTCCTGATATCATAAAACACTTCAAAGAATTTGCATTAAAAGTGCATGGTTCTGTGGCTAGTGGAAACTGGAATATACATCCTCTGGGCTATGATGGTATCCTGGCTCATGCCTTCTTCATGACTGAAACACCATGTCCCTCCATTCTGAGGTCTGTCCTTTGGATAAGAAAGGTGTCACAGAGTTTTCATTGCTGTGAAAACACACCATGATCAAGGCAACTCTCACAAAAGACAACATTTAATTGGGGCAGGCTTACAAATTCTGAGGTTCAGTCCATTATCATCACGGTGGGAAGCATGGTGGCATCCAGGTATGCATGGAACTAGAGGAACTGAGAGTTCTACATCTTCTTCTGAAGGCAAATAGAATACTACATTCTAAGCAGCCAGGAGGAAGGTCTCAAAGCCCATTCCTCCAGTGACACACTTCTCCGACAAACCCACACCTACTCTAACAAGGCCACAACTTTCAACTTCCTAGTAGTGCCACTCCCTGGGCCCAGCATATTCAAATCAGCACAATAGATGAACTGAAAGAATTTACTTCTACCTAAATGTGTTAATTTTGCTGATGAAATTCAATGCTATTTCAACATGTAGTTTCCCTCCACGTGTCCAGGAGTGAGTTGCTGCCTTTGAAATGGACAGATATTAACTTAAGCTTAGAGGAAAAATTACTCAGCCATTCTTAGAGTTACTCTGGATGAAACTTAATCACTTTATATTCTGCTGTATCCATTATGCATTAGAAGTTAAGTGATATTTAGAGAACAACTAATTCATGCCATTTATTACATATCAAAATGGGAGCAAAAACAAAAGTTATGACAATAGGTCTTTGAAATATCCACATATTTGGAGGGATTTTGAAAGATCTCAGTGTGTTGAGGGTAATGGAACACATTGAAGCAGGTTTGTGCAATATTTTTTCTGAGTTCATAATTCTAAATTATTTTGTCTAGGTATCAAAAGCATTTTACTTCCATAAATGTTTAATTATGTTTTTTTTGTGTCTTCATTTCATATTTCTTCTACTGACTCTTTTTTTTCCTATGCTAGGCATTATGCAAGTAGTATCCTAGCATCAAGTATTCTTCACAGTTTTTTAGACAGGTCCTGTAACAAAGCACAGACCCCATAAACTGAAAAATGCATGGCTCAGGAGAAACTGTAGAATAAGAGAAAGAGTTAACCCATAGTCTCCTCAAAGGAAGAGGAGACAAATTTTCTGGGAAAGTTTTGAGTTGAGTGGACTCAAGGGTCTTGCATCATGCCTCTTTTGGAGTAAATGTATTGTATCACATATCCCAGGCTGCCAGCTTGTATCATATTCCCCTAGTGAGACAGCCATGGAGATCGAATTGATGGCTTCCTCCATTTCAGAGATGAACCTCATTTATTCTCATCCCAGCTTCCTTTCCAGAATAATTTGCTTTATATTAGACAGTCTTATCTTTTATATGATAAAGGGCTCAGAAATACAGTTTCAGGAGGAGAGATTGGTTTTTTCCTCAGGTTCTGAGATTGCAGTCCATGGTTACCGGTTTCCTAATGCATCCTGATGAGCAGAGCCATTCACTGTGTGAGGGCCAACCAGCTGACAAGGAAACCGGGAAGTGACATGCCAGCATATGAAGTAACCCAAGACATGTCCCTATTTGCTTTCTTCTTACAATAAGGTACCACATTCAAAACCTATTTCTTTTACCTCTCAATAATGCCTTCACATTATAAATCCTGACCTATAGGTATAGAAGTATGTCATTAGTTATCATTTTATTGCCATGTTTGTTTAGCAGAATAACAGTAATAAGTTTTCTCTTAAGCCTATAAATTATATAGTCTTATGTAAGTCTTATGTTCCATTTCATACTATGGGCCTTAAATTAAATCAAAAAGAGGTTGGTCACTCCCATGACCTTTATGTAATAATCATAGCAGTCTATCTTCTAGTACTATGAACATTAGTCAGTAAGGGTGACACTTCTATTAAGGACCAGATCAACTTCTCAGTGTTCGATGACATAAGTAATTGTTGTCTTCAGCAATAAGGCCTTACCACCAGAGAGCAAACAATAGCCTCTTATATAAAGGTTCCATTGGATCCTTTCAGCCAATGATTCAACAAATTGGAATCCATCCTAGCACTGAAGGCTTTACTTGGTGGCTAAAGATGTCTAGTTGAGACATGTTCTCTGCCCTTTTATTTCCTAACTCCTCCTAGATTCTTTCATATAGGCATATATTTATGACTCTTAGACAGTAGTAGATTTTAATAAGCTTTTCAAATGGCCTTTAGAGCCTAAATGGTGGTCTTCATCAAGTCCTTCTTTTTAAGACCCAATAGTCCATGCAGAAGAGGAAGAAGCTGTAAGGGTTAGAGGTGACAAAAAGACTCCAAGGTCACATTATCTTTCAGAAACATCAGGCCTGATGCTCATATGAAAATGTGAAGACTGTGATAGCACCAACAAAATCTGCACAGATTCAAGGCAGTTCACTTCCTACCACTGATAGCGGGAAGTGGACATAGTGTCCTACCCCTAACCAAGAGGCCTCTGCAACTGGTACCCACTGGCAAAGAAAAAATCTTTCTCTAATAGATAGACACCCCCACCACACACACACACACACACACACACACACACACACACACACACACACACACACTGGGAGGGGTCTATAACAGCGTTTCTTGGCAAGAATTCATGCCCATGAGTAGTTCAAATGAAAAAGAAACTCAGTAATGTTTTATGCAGATTTTGGATAGTTTTGCTTTTTTTTTTTGTTGTCTCATTGGTATTTTGTCTGTTTGTTTTGATTTTCATGTTTGTGTGTCTGTGTGTGTGTGTGTGTATGTGTGTGTGTGTGTTTTCTTCTTGTTGTTTTGTTTTGAAAGAAGAACATAAAATTGGGAAATCTTGGAGATGACAGAGGGGGAAATATGATCAAAATATAGTGTGTTTTTATAGTGTATTTTAAATTTTTAGTAAAAATCATAAACTCCTTAGTACACAAATTCACCAATCACATTAAATTCTCATGACTCATCACCACTTCTCAATGTTTAAACTCAGCAGCTGGAAATCAAGTTGCAATATATGATTATCTGTTGCAGATGAAAGGGGACATATTATATCCAAACCATAGCATGTTTTCTTAACTCAGACCTAAATGCTCATCTTTGCCACTTATTTACTCGATTGAAAGTCGAAATTGTTCTAATCCATGAGAAGCTTGGTGTATTAGCTTTCTATGGTAGGTGCAACAACTTACTACAACTTATGGGGTAAGCCCTATGAACTTACATTCTTATAGTCTTTCCAGGTCAGAAGCCTTACATGCAGAAGTCTGTAGACAGAATACTGTTATCAGACCTGGGATGGTAGTGCTCTGGGGTGCATCTCTCCCTTTGCCTTTTGGGTTCAGAGTGGAAGAAACTTCTTCCTTTATCCATGAGTCCTATTGTCAGTACTGTAAGCTGAGAATACCGGTTCTCCCTTACCATTTTCATTGGGGTTGTATTCCCTATGTCCGTATTTGAGAATACTATTTTGCTATTTAAGAACTAATATTAATATATTAATCCCCTTTGAACCACCTAAGGTAACTACTCCATTTCGGTGCTCTTAATTTAATTACATATGTGAAGCCTCTATGATAAGAAAGGAAAAAATAGCTTCTAATGACTAAAATATGTTCCTGAAAATTTAACCCACAAAGTGATAGTATTAGGAAGTAGGGTGTCTAGAAATTGGTCAGCTCATAGCAAGACAAGAACACTTCTCAATTTGAATAGTACTTTGCTTAGAAGACAAAATACTGCCCTCCCCCCTTTTTTTGAACTGTGTATGGACATATTGAAAAGATAGCTATCTGTCAATGAATACATAGCTACATAGCTGTTCAACAAATAACAAATCTTCCAGCAATGTGATCTTGGATTTACATCCTTTGATAAAGGTTAGAAAATGTATTTCAACCACATTGCCTATGATATTTTTATTGCAGTTTGAGGGATCTCAGACAAAAAGGATCATCTTTGGGAATCATTATTCTGCCTATTGCTCTAAGAGCTGTGTTCACTGACAGAGAAATCTCTGTTCCATGTAATTTTGCTGTAGAATTTAAGATCTAGGTATGCTTGATTCATATTGTTTTAAAGAAATGTAAAGCTCTATAGGTTAGCATCAATACTGAGCAAAGAAGAAATAGCAGAAGGAGAAGGAAGGGGAGAAAGAGGAAGAAGGGAGGGAGGAGAAGAAGAGCAAGAATGAGGAGGAGAAAAGAAGGAGGCATAGAAGAGGTAGAAGAAAGGGAAAAGAAGAAGAAGAAGAAGGTGGGAGAAGGAGGAGGAGGAGGAGAAGGAGGAAGGAAGGAAGGAATTATATGACAAAGATTAAAGATACCAAATAATTTTTTTTTTAGCTTTTAGATAGATTTAGCTTTGTCTGTTATTTTCAACTGTCTACTTGTCTGTCTGCCTGTGTATCCATCTTTCTTTTTTCTGGTGTGCATTTTTATTTATTTATTATTTATTTATTTGTTTTTCTTCTGCATGGGAATGTATGTATCCAAGTATATTAGATGCTGTGTGTATGTGTTTAATTTAGAGGATCACTTTCAGGAGTGGTTGGCTTGCTCATTCTCTGACAACAAAGTGTTTCTTGTTTCTCCCATATGGAATATTTGAGGCTTGCTAGCCCATGAGCTTCTGGATCATTCTCTTTCCTTTGACTCCCATCTCTTCTTAGAAGTGCTACAATTACCACTATTTATCACCACATTCAGTCTTTTAGATATAAGTAATGGGAACTAAGGTCAGTTTTTCAGCCTTGTGAGGCAGATGTTTTACATCTGTTTGTATGACTCTACTGTATGGTCATTGATTTAAAAAAAAAAAAAGATGCATGGGCTGGAGATATGGCTCAGTGGTTAAGAGCACTGACTGTTCTTACAGAGGTTCTGAGTTCAATTTCCAGCAACCACATGGTGGCTCACAACCATCTGTTTTGGGATATAATGGGAACTATCTTAGAGGCCTTTTAAAAAGTATTTTACAGTTATTAATTTAATACTTGTTATCTAGCATCCCCCCTCTAGTGTGTGTGTGTGTGTGTGTGTGTGTGTGTGTGTGTGTGTGTGTGTACATGTGTGTGGTGTGTTATGTATGAAGGTATATATGTGTAAGGGTCAAAGATAAACCTTTGGAAATTCTTTCCTCATAAGTTCTGGGAGAATAAACTCAGGTTTGCATGGCAGGAGCTTTTATCCACTAAGGCATCTTGACTGACTAAGTGTTTTATTTAGCATGTTACACCAGTGTTTTTTCTTTATTAGTATATACTAATTATAGATATTTAAATTGTACTGCTGCAGTGTAAGTACGTGATAAGCACTTAGATTAGAATAATTGGATATCCATCAATTCAAATATGTATAATTTCTTTGAGTTGAGAGAATTCAAATACTCCCTACTAGCTACTATAAAATATATACCAAAATGTCAATTGTAATTAGCCCACTTTGCTACGGAACATTAAAAGGACATATTCCTTTACTCTAACTGATCTTTTGTATTACCTAACATTATCTTGTCACTATCTCCACCCTTGTATCACTGTGTCTAGTAGTCATCCTTCTCATTTGTATATGTGTTAGATATTTATGCCCAAATACATATAGAGATGATAAAACAATGTCAGTAGTGTTTGAATGGACTCTCCCTAAAAGACCAGGGAGTCTTTTGTTCATTCCTTACATCAGAAAATGAGAGCAACTCCAGAGAGCATCATCATGCTCAGAGAAGAAACAATTGAACAGCAAATAAATATTAAAAGGCTAGAAACTTTTGCTAAGAATGACAATAATCTTTTCCTCACACCATTAGGAAATTGAAGGAAAACATACAGATTTCACATACAGATAAACTAGGTGATCAATCCTTTAGGGATCTAGTAGTGTCAACATACTTCTCTCTGTTTTCTTAGGCAACTAAGAAATTTGGCTTTGTTTCATTTTGCAGAGTGAATTTGATAAAACTAGGTCAGTGCTGTATGGAAAAGAGAAAAATGACAGACTATATTTTCAAGCTAAAATTTTTCTCATCCTATTCCTAAGGCAAAATCTTTTATGCTGTAAATGGCAGATAATTTACAGGTTTATATAAGGATATAATAAAAGCAAAGTATTACTTAGTAGTAAGAAGTGTGATGATTGATTCCATGGGTTATTGACATACAATTGCTTCTCGCCATTCCAAATCAGAGCAGAACTATATTCATATATTTAAGAACAGAAGTGAGGATTTTAATGTCTTTAATAGTAAAGTGTAAAACTATCTCCAACATACTTCTTCATAAGCATACTAGTAAAATGTTTTCCTCCAGCCTGTTTAGAGTCTACAATGTTTCCTGTTATTATGCCTAATGTTTCTTCATTGAAAGTCTTTAATGGTTTTCTATTGTCCATAATTCTGTTTCACATTAAAACATTGTTATTACTTATAAAATAATTGTTTTTGGTAGGTGACCTAATTAATATATTTTCAAAAGTTCTGCTGAAAGAAATCTTACAATTTCATTCCAACAAACTCTTCAGAAATTTGTTATATATTTTCTTTTAAAAAATTAAGCAGCATAAAGGTATGCTAACTTATAATTAATATATGAAAATGAGAATTGCAATGACAAACAGGAGCTGAGGATCTATATGCTAGAATATGAGAGAGCCTGCTGCTGTATCTTCTTTATGACCTTCTCTTTGAAATCACATGGTGTAGCTTTCACTGTGGTGGCTGAAGCAGTCCTGACTTAATTACTATTCTGTGACTATGATAAAAATAACTCCCCCAAAGGAGAAAGGATTTATTCTGGCTTATAGTTCCACATGGATACAGTTTGATGGAGAAGACATGTCAGCAGGTAGAGGAGGCATGGTGATATGAGCAGGAGGATGGTTGCTCACATTGTATCTACACTCAGGTACAGAAAGAGACCAAGAAGTGGAGCCAGACTTTAAACCTCAAATTCCACCCTCCAGTGACCCACTGCCTCTAATGAATCTCAGTTTCTAAAGGTTCTATAAGATTCCAAATTAGCACTACCTGGGCATGAAATGTTCAACCCCAGAAAACTATGGGAGACATTTTACATTCAAGCTTTGTAACATCTCCTAAGCCTGCTTGACTTTAAGAATCAGGGCAATAGATTTTAACTCCTGATGGTAAGAGGCAAGGCTTTGAAGAGCATAGTGAATGAAGAATATTTTGTTGGTTATTTTGGAGAATACTGCCTTTCACTTCTTAGACTAGAGTACATCCAATCAGTAAATCACTATTCAGGATGTATTATCTAGGCAAAGTAAAGTAGTATGTACTGTATATTAAGAGGGAGACCTTTGAGCCAGAGCACCCCCCCACCTCACCACCTTTCCTCTGAGCCCAGTGGACACAGCTAGGGCCCATCCTGTGCTCCCCACACCCCAGGACTTTAAGATCACATCACTTGAGGGTGGTTTTGGGAGCAGTGGGTCAGCAGCTACCCGCAGGGGCAGGATCCGAGAACTCAGCCCCACCGGAGGCTGGGCCTCTCCCAGCCAGAGCACCACCCAGCCCTCCACCTTTCCTCTGAGCCCAGCAACTCCCAGGACTTTAAGATCACATCAGGAGCTCAGGGCTCTGGCCTCAGGGGCTGTGCACTCTGTTAGGCTCTTTCGGGATTCTCCAAGCTATCTGGGGACCTCAAGTGAGCAGGGGAACGCAGCCTCTGTTCCAGCCCAATCTCGTGGAACCTGAGACACCAGCCTGGAGATTGATAGTGGCCCAGGGCAGAACAGCCCCTCCCTTCCAGTCCGGTCCTCTTGCCCAGCACCAACTCCGGTCATGGGCCACAGGTGCTGTGCACTCTCCTAGGCTCTTTCAGGACTCCCCAAGCTATCTCGGGACCTGAGGTGAGCAGGGGAACACTGCCTCTGTTCCGGCCCAATCTCGTGGAACTTGAGACATCAGCCAGGAGATTGATAAAGGCCCAGGGCAGAACAGCTGGTCCTTTCTGGTCTGCACCAACGCCAAGTCTCCTCTGGCAGAGATGGCAGGAGGCAAGTGTAAGAACAGAAGAAACAGAATCCAAGGGTACTTGGCATCACCAGATCCAAACTCACCCACCACATCAAGTCCTAGATACAACAGCACACCAGAAAAGCAGGACATGGATATAAAGTCACTCATCATGATGATGATGGAGGACTATAAGAAGGAAATGCAGGAAAACACAGATAAACAACTAGAAGCATTTAAAGAGGAAAAACTTAGAGAGTTACAGGAAAACAATACGAAACAGGTGATGGAATTCAACAAAGCCATCCAGGACCTAAAAATGGAAGTAGAAACAATTAAGAAAACCAAAAGGAGATAACCCTGGAGATAGAAACCATAGGAAAAAAATCAGGAATCATAGATATGAGCATCAGCAACAGAATACAAGAGATAGAAGAGAGAATCAGTGCACAGAAGATTCTATAGGGAGCATAGAGAAGACAATCAAAGAAAATGCTAAATGCAAAAAGATCCTAACACAAAATATCCAGGAAATCCAGGACACAATGAGAAGACCAAACTTAAGGATAATAGGAGTAGATGAGAAGGAAGACTATCAAACTAAAGGGCCAGCAAATATCTTCAACAAAATAATAGAAGGAAACTTTCCATACCTAAAGAATGAGATGCCCATAA
>CACVCL010023430.1:0-16724 GCA_902729485.2 Mus minutoides
TAAAATAATTTGATAAAATGCTAGAGATGTATTGTAAAACTATATCAGATAAACAAAGTAGCCAACATTCATAGGATGCTTTCAAGCAATAAAATACAATAAACTTTATGTACAAATATAGAAAAGAATTCTTTCTTCATTCTCTTTAACTTAATATATGGTTTTGTCTTTTTATAACATAAGGATAGAATACATTCTGAAATTTTATGATTTTTTAAAGCATCTATTAAATGATAGCTGTATTCTCTCAGTGCACTGAAACAATAGCTTGTTCCTGCTATGGAAGAATAAACATCTGCAGTTGATGAGGTCATATACATAATGTTTCAAAATTTTATACATGATTTTTTTCTTCTGAAAGTGCATCATAAAGAAACATTTAACCCTACATTTCTGTTTTCTCATTATTACACCACTAAACAACCTTAGTGAAAGTGGGAAATTAAACTTACAAAGTTAGTTGTCACCTGCCTGGCAATTTCTGTTAGCTTTTTTGAGAATATTTCCACTTTGGTTTTAGAAAGATCAGTCCTCCTGGGGGGCGTTTGGGCAGTTTGGAAACTTATATAGACATTAATATGGAGGAGAAGTTGGAAAGCACAGCGATTGAGCTGCTGAGATAATTCCTGTCAGCTGTGCTGCTCAGAACTGGCGTGGGTCCATCCGGTGCCGTCTGGTCCTGTGGTCTCCCACTGAAGGCTCTGTTCTGCATATTATCTTTGATCAAGTTATGCTTGGATGACTTTGGATGAAGATGGAACATTTGACCACTCTCCAGAACTTTGCCACTCATTTCCTTCTCAAATACCAACTTTTTTATTTGCTTTTTTAGCTGTGAGCTAGCCAGAGATTATAGTTTGTGGCTTAAAATCAACACAGTGAATCGTTTATAACAAGGAAGCAAAATCTGCCGTATCTACAAACTATAACCCAGAGCTATCCTAAAATAATTTTGTTTGTTTTAAGTTTGTGGTAACTTAGTCTGCCACCGTGTAACTCTCTGGACATGTTAGCTTAAACAACAGAAATGTATGGTTTTCTAATTTAGAAAAGGGAAGTTGGAGATTAAGGTGTCAGCTTGAGGGTATCTCTAATCTTAGTTTTCAGATAAGAGCCATTCTCTTGTGTTGTTTTGTAACCCTCCAGTCCATTCAAATGTTGCCCACTCCCATGCTTTTACCTTATGCAATTACTCTTTGAAGTGTTAATCAACAAGGAATATCTTGGTTTGGATTGCTACAGTCTCATGTGTTAAATTACAATTTCTGAAGCGGTAAGGGGGCTACTGTTTGGGGAGGTCTTAGCGTCTTAAGAAGTGGGACAAGGAAGACAGAAGCCACTTTTTCATGTATGAGTTCTTGAATGTTAGGTTGGCAGCTGGCTGATCATTTTTGCCATGATTTTTCTTTCCTTTTCTATCCCATCACAAAGGCAAGATATTCCAGCACACACTCCAGATACAACATAGCTTAGCTTATCTCTCATGTTCTTCCCACTATAATAGTCAGAAAACACTCAAGCCTCAAATTAAATATTTCCATTATTAAGTGATTCTGTCTGGCAAATAACACAATTGTACAGAATGATAGACTTCTCATTTAAATATTGGGAGATGTTACCTCACTAAGAAACATTCCTAGTTAAAGTGAAGTTTTGTCAAGTGTGATGGCATTTTCAGGAACCCAGAAAACCAACATTAAACAAAGATCTCACCACAGAAAAGTCTTCATTATATTTTTAAGTAAGCCATATTATGTTGGGAAACAAAATGTTTAGGTTGCAAAAGGCTGAATGGTAATTGTGGCACTTTATTTTCTAGGTAAAGTGGAAAGAGATAGGTGCTGTAAGCCTACTTCAGTTATTCAGAAAGACAGCATGACGTGGCTGCCTTATCTCTGAGTGATAATTATAAGGTTTAGAGCATCATCAAGAACTCTGAGCTTCTGAATCATATTTTATTCTTCAATAACACAAGTTCTGTTTCTTCTTACCCTTTTCTCTTAAGATTTATAGAGATTTGGTCTTTTTAGATAACTATGGAAATATAAATATTTCCGAAATTGATTGATCACAAAAGAAATTTTACCTTAATTATTATTACTTTGAATAGTATTTTTTTTCTTTTTTTCCTTTCGTTTTCTTTTTTATTAGATATTTTCTTTATTTACATTTCAAATGTTATCCCCTTTCCAAGTTTCCCCCCGCAAATCCCCTATTCTCTCCTCCATGCCCCTGCTCCCCAACCCACTCACTCCCAATTCCTGGCCTAGGCATTCCCCTACACTGGGGCATATAACTTTCACAGGACCAAGGGTCTCTCCTCCCTTTGATGACCAACTAAGCCATTCTCTGCTTCATATGTAGCTAGAGCCATGAGTCTCTCCATGTGTTTTCTTTGATTGGTTGTTTAGTCTCAGGAACCTCTAATGTTACTGGTTAGTTCATATTGTTGTTCTTCCTAGGGGGCTACAAACCCCTTCAGCTCCTTGGGTACTTTCTCTAGCTCCTTCATTGAAGACCATGTGCTCTCTCTAATGGATGACTGTAAGCATACACTTCTGTATTAGTCAGGCACTGGCAGAGCTTCACAGGAAACAGATGTATCATTCTCCTGTCAGCAAAGCTCTTGCTGGTATTGGCAATAGTGTCTGGGTTTGGTGGTTGTTTATGGGATGGATCCCCAAGTAGGTCAATCTCTGGATAGTCATGCCTTCATTCTCTGTTCTGAACTTTGTCTCTGTAACTCCTTCCATGGGTATTTTGTTCCACTTCTAAGAAGGATTGAAGGGTTCACAATTTGGTCTTCCTTCTTCTTGAGTTTCATGTGTTTTGAATAGTATTTCTTAATGAAGAATTATGCATCTAAAATTGTCTTTTAATTTTAAAAAACAGAATAGTTCTGTATAATATTCATCAATACTTTCTATTAAATAAGCACTAGGGGAAATTCTAATTGTTATGTGATGCTTTGGGAATTTTTATTAAATTTTGTAAATGAGATACAAAACTTACTTTAATGTTCCTACATTTCTGAGGGAGTTTGTCACATTTATATATCTCTCTCAAACTTCAAGACAAAAACTGAAGTCAATGTTTATGTATTCCTATGATCTTGCATATTTCACCTAGTATCAGGAAAAACACAAACTTTGAAGACTAAAATGCCTTTGATTAATATCTGAATTCCCATTGAAATAGGACATGATGGAATTAGTTTTGCAATTGGACATTTGAATTTAACATAATAGATGTTCTAATCATATATATATATATATATATATATATATATATATATATAGAGAGAGAGAGAGAGAGAGAGAGAGAGAGAGATCTAGGTCTATTGTATAAATGGAAGAATTAACTAATAATCTCTGTTATTAAACTTTTAGTGTTCATATCCCTTTAGTGCTTGACCATGTTTTATAGCATTCCTTTTTTATTTTTTGAAATGAGCAAATATTCATAAATTTACAATAATAATCAAAAGCCTTATTAGGCAACACTTTTTTTCTTTTTAATTTTAAACCCCAGATTTTACTCCCCTCCTTGTCTACCCTCCAACTGTTCCACATCCCATACCTCCTCGTCACTGTGTTGTCTCCTAGAGGATGTTTCCAGTCCCCACTCTCTACCCGCTACCCCACCAGACCTCTAACCTCCTTTGGGCCTCTAGTCTCTTGAGGGTTAGGTGCATCTTCACTGACTGAATCCGGACCTGGTAGTCCTCTGCTGTATATGTGTTGTGGGCCTGTGATGGTTTGTATATTCTTAGACCAGGGAGTGGCCCCATTTGGAGATGTGGCCTTGTTGGAATAGGTGTGACCTGGTTGGAGTAGGTTTGCCACTGTAGTTGTAGGCATAAGATCTTCACCCTAGTTGCCTGGAAGTTAGTCTTCCACTAGCAGCATTTGGATGAAGACATAGAACTCTCAGCTCCTCCTGCACCATGCCTGCCTGGATGCTGCCATGCTCCCACCTTGACGGTAATGGACTGAACCTCTCAATCTGTAAGCCAACCCCAATTAAATGTTGTTTTTTATAAGACTTGCCTTGGTCATGGTGTCTGTTCACAGCAGTAAAACCCTAACTAACACAGGGCCTCATATCAGTTGGTATATACTGCCTGGTTTGTGGTTCAGAGAGATCTACAGGGTCCATGGTAATTGAGACTACAGGGTCACCCTCCTTATTAACTTCTCTCAGCCTTTCCCTAATTCAACCACTGGGGTCAGCAGCATCTGTCCATTGTTTCAGTGCAAATATATGCATCTGACTCTTTCAGCTGCTTGTTGGTTCCTGTATTTTTAAAAACAAGTATGAACAATTTGAAATTAATTTTATTGTCATATTAAATCATGCCTCTCATATGAACTGGTATTGTGAAGATGAAGTACAACTCTGATGAAGCCAAATTAACTGTTAATTTTACACCCATGAAAATTTTATCTAATTCCTCTGCCATTATTGGTTTACGTTTTAAAAAAATAGGATAAAAGAATAAAAGCTGAAGCTGACTGAAAAATAATGATCATTAGAGCTTATTTCACATATAACTCATATGTTTAAATTACCAGATAATTGTAAATGACCATTAATTTTAAGGAATTAATGAAGACTTAATCAATATAGAACACAAGAAAAGATTCTGAAACACTAAAAGAATCAAAAGAAAATGTTAGATATGAGTGTGACAGAAATCATGAATTTATTGATAAAATTATTTAGTCTATTTAAGACACACATTGAAAAAATAAGCTTGAAAATATACACCGAAACTTCCAAAATGTAAATGTCTATTGAAATAAACAATATGAGACAGGCAGAGAAGGCACATGCTTTAATCCCAGCACTTAGGAGACAAAGGCAGGCAGATTTTTGAGTTCAAGGCCAGCCTGGTCTGCAGAGTGAGTTCCAGGGCTATACAGAGTAACCCTGTCTCAAATAAAACAAAAAACCAAAAAGAAATAAACAATAAGGATAAAACAAATATAAGATTAATATTATCTGATAAAATTAATAAGCATACAAATTACAGGCCAGAGAAGAGGGAAATAGACATTTTGTAAATTAAAGTAGGGTGTTCCAAATTTATTGATAGATGGACACTCTTTTACTATTCCTTAGTTTTCCATGAGTTGATTGAGTTCTTTGTATGTATATAGAAAATGTACATGCAAAATGATATGGACAGTTTAAACCATCTGTAGAAATGTACTCTTACATGAAATAAAAACTAAGATTTATGTTTTTTATAACCAATTCATTTAATGTTGATGGGTTCTATTTTTTGTCTAATTTTGTTTATCAGTTTATTAATTTGTTTGTATATTTGTTTATCCTAACCTCATCTTTATTAATGTGTTTATGATATATTTTAGACATTCATTGTATATATATAGAGAGTCTTGACATATGTTTGAAAATATAATTAAGATCAATACAAATATTCTCTCAAATTTCTTCAAATAATCAAAATATTATAATAGGAAAGTGATTGATAAACATTTTACTACAGTTTTAAGATGTATAGTTCAATATTTCTATTGGTAGTAATCTTATTTTCAACAGAATATCAGGAAGTGTTGTTCTTATCTAACTCCAAATTAATCCCCACTTATATTGCTCCCCTCTCTCCCTCTGCTATACACTGCTCGGCCACTGGAAACCACCACGCACTCACCTTTTACATTTCTAATTTTAGATTCTGCTAATGAGGCTCATGTGTTGTACTGTTCTTTGTGTTTCTGGCTTGCATCACTTTACAGAATGACCTTTGTCCTAGCCATGTTGTCCCTAACTGTAGAACTCCATCCCTGTTGTGGCTAAACAGAACTTGCTTATGCCTATACACCACAGTTTATTCATTAACTCATTGAATTCTTATCTTGCTCTCATTTATTAATTATTGGGAATAGTACAATGATGACAGGAGTCATTTTACAAAACTGATTCATTTTTTTTTGATATTTGCTCATATGATCTTGTAACAGATGATAATCCAAATTTCATTGTCTTAAAATAAATCTTTGTCCTCTCTATTGTGGTTGCACTAATATAGCAAAGTACACAAAATTCCAATTTCTTCCCATCAGTTCTAACTTTTGATACCTTTAATGTATTTGATATCACTCATTCTGGCAAAAGGGAAGATAAATCTAATTTCATTTTTAATTAGCATTTCTCTGCTTATCTGTGATACTGAGTATTCCTTTCAAAACTAAACAGATTTTATGTCTTTTTTTTTTTTGATAAGTACAAAATTCTGTTTGTAATACTTTTCAAGTTGTCTCCAGTTCAGAGCAATTTGAACATCAAAATCAAAAGAAAGTTATTAATATGACATTTTAAATAGTCAGGAGTATAATGTAAATGTAGAACAATCACTATTTTATATTTTAATAATTTCACTAATGAATTAATCATCAACACACTAAAACTGATTTAAAGTTTAATCTTAAAAATAAATATACATCCTAACAAGATTCATGTAAGAAATGTGTTCATAGGAAAAAGAATAGTTAAATGTCTTATAAGCCTTAAAACTGAAATCCAGTCGTCTTTGGTTTTCTCTCTCTACCTAACAGAAACATATAAATTAACATTTAATTTCACAGTAAAAGGGCTCAATAAAATAGTAAATAGCAAAGTAAATTGGAGCTGTGTCCTTGTAGATCCATATTGTTAAATAATTCTTGAATCAGCCTGGTAAATGACATTGAAAGGACATTGAATTTTGCTGCCTTATTTAAACATATGTATATGTATTTCAACAAAAGTAATGGTTATTAAAAATAATGCTACACATAATAGGCCTAGTGTGCATTGCTGAGAGACAAAAGACAGTTGTTTGTGACTTTCACAGTCTACTGTCATTATTTTGTGTGCACATTTTGGAGAACTAGAGTGTTATCAGCAATTTATTTAAAAAAAATAGAATCTAAATCCTAATTTATAAACATTTTAAAAATATATATAAGCAATAAATTTAGCCCAATGTAATATATGTTTAAATTTTGGTATTTTTTTTTTTTGGAAGAATGACATAGAGAAATGTAGGCAGGCCCCTACTTTACCAGTTGCATTCCAATATTAGGTCAATGGGAGACATTTTTGCCTCATAGAGTGTTTAAAAAATACCCAGATTAAGCATATAATTTTGTAAAATAGAACCTAGTTCCTGCATTATTCATAACTCTGTCTACTGAAATTTCCAATTTTGTTTGAATTCAGTGGAGTGTTTTAGAAGAAAGACATTTATTTCATGTTTGAAGCAAACATAATTTCTTTAAATGAGGAAAATATCACAAGCAGGTTCAACATTGCTGCCTTTCTCTAACATATACTCCCTCACTCATATAGATGGCATTTTAAACACCTGCTGTTTTTAAATGATGCTATTATCATTAACAGTCAAATCTGGAGATGGCATAGCTTTTATTGCCCTCTGTTGTCAAATAGTCCACCTGTTTTTAATTAGATAAGTCATCGATGGCTTCATATAGCATGCCATTTTGGCTTATGAATGAATGACAGGTTCTATAGAAGAACTTTTACTTCGTTGATTTTTTTTTCCCTCATAACTATTCCAAACTTTGAGATAAGATACAGTTTCCTATATGACCCTCAACTTTTACGTCTCCTTTGATACTTGAGAAAATATTTAAAGCATTGTGCACTTAACAATAGCACACTAAGTTGCTTATGCAATTAATTTAAATTTTGTTTTATAGATTTTGCCTCAAAATAAATATAAAAATAACCAAAATGTCAACTGAACTCCTAGGGAGAGAAAACTAACTTATTTCAAACAATTTATTTCTCCAGATATCCAATTCCTGAATATACAAGTTTAATATGCTGATATAAATTTGTTTGCTTTTAATGTAATTAAAAGCACATCAAGTCCATGGTTATTTAATTTCACTTTCTAGAGAAAATTACCACAAAATAAAAGTTTCTTGAGCTTGGCAGTGGTACCACATGAATTTAATTCCAGTACTTGTAAGGCAGAGGCAAGCGGATTTCTGAGTTTGAGGCCAGCCTGGTGTACAGGATGAGTTCCAGGACAGCCAGGGCTACATAGAGAAACCCTGTCTTAAACCCCATTCGCCCTCCCCCCCCAAAAAAAAAAATTCTTGAGATTTTCTTTGTGAGAGATGTTAAAAAAATTGCTTTGAATGATTTGAGTATGTGTTAGGAGTTTTTAGTATAGAACAAGGAAACAGAAGATTTTTTTTATTTAATGTGATTGATTAGTCATGATACAGCTTTTGGTAGAAATAAAGGTAAGAGAGATGTTGGCACACAGACAATGTTTACATTCCTGGAACTCTATAGGATTGTGTATATTGATAGAGGATGCTGGTAAAGGAAACTGTTCTCAACACATATTCTGGCATTTCATAATGAGGTGGCTTCATAGAGTATACAATTTCCTTAGATAGTCTAATGAGGACAAGGCCTTGGGAGACAAGAAAGTGATGTTGCAGAAGAAAATTATTAATCTTCATTTTCAATTAATATTCATGTGTGATCCTAGAGTCTCATGCACTGGCATGGCTGGAAGAACAGAAGAGCTGAGATTTTCATGAGATCTTTGAATGAATTGTGAAGTTTTGGGCTTATTTTACTTTAAATGATATGTACTCTCATATTTTACCTGACAAGTTTATCTTTCATTATTCAATCATTGTAAAATGTATAGGCATAAGTTTTCTGCTCTGTCCATTTATATGTTTCGGGGTGTTTATATGTTATGGATATACCATTTATATGTTTCAGAGTGGTAACTATCTTTTTCAAGTTCATATAATAGTTATGGGATAGATCTATGATTAGTAATCATAATGTAAGGCTGACAGCTAGTTACTGATTAGAGTGGTGGGATTTCTTTTTATGCCTGAGTGTAAGTGCACAACTGGGTTTTCAACTTTGAGAGCTACCCTTATGAAGTTTACAACTTAGTTCTGAATTTCTTCAAATGCTTCAGTAGGTTCAGCATATTAAGGTGACACTGTGCTCACTGGGAAATGTGCTCAGCTGCATATTTGTACAAAAGATTTATGGTCTGATTATCAATTATTCTAAAATGAAATTCAAGAAGCCTAATTTAGTATTCTGGATTAGTGTCTTCTAGAATACAGTTTATAAATATTGAGTTTAAATCCACTTCATAGGAAATTCCTAGTTATACAAACAATTATAAAGAACAGTGGTATGTCAAAAATGATCCCCAAACATAGTTTCAAAGTCAGCACCATTAGGGAAATTAAAAAATAAAGAAAAAACAGTATCAGTTTACTGGATATACCATTTATATGTTTCAAGGTGGTAACTATCTTTTTCAAGTTGACTATTCACTGGCTGTTAGCTTCCCAGAGCATAGCAAAATTTTAGAACTTAATAAACAACAACTCTAGCACCATAAAAGTTTTATTTCAGCTACATAAATTGATTCTGAAAAATACTTTAGTGTGAAATATATTAAGTAGCTAAAATTTTGACCTACAAATTTATAAATTTAAATTTATATGGTGCTTATGTGTATTTCTTAGAAGAATTTCCTTGCTTTTCACAGAGTATTGTCTCTCAGAGACCTATATACTGAAAAATATAGATTTCTGAATTTTGGGGTATACCTTTGTATTCCTTGTCATCCTTTATTTCATTCATTTTTTTCTTAAAATTTGTAGACCAGAGTTTAACAGAACTGTAATACGATTTTATGTGAGCACGAAAATACAACATTTTATATAAATTTGCTTTTATCATTTTCAGAGTCTGAAATACTTTATTGATATAAAATCAACTTGTCAGATCAATGAAAAAATTTGAACTCTTTCCTTTGTAATGAGAAAACACATACTCCAAGATCAAGTGAATGAAAAATATGTGTATTGCGCTCAGAGAAATTGAATATCATGAGAACTGGTTAATCAAGTGCTCCATGTATTTAACCTTTTACTGATAAATCTAATCACATTTCTGCTGTAGACCTACTGTGGATGAGTCAGTATGGACAACTGCTATCATCATAAGCAAGGGTGTCATTAGCCACACTAGCTTCTCCTTGCCTGTCAGATAGGTTGAACAGATATGCCTTTCCTCACATAAGACACAAGAGGGTCCATACTCTGTGGAAGACATATTTGGGGATCAGATGAGACACTGAAGTTAGGATTAGCATATCTATCAACTTTTATACAAGGATTGTCTATCTTTTTAGCCATAAAAAAATTCATAGAATGAGTTCTAATACATAAGTACAATACAAAGATGATAACAAGAGGCATGGTTTTAAAAACTTGGTTAGATTATATGGCATAGAAATATTTGTAGCTATTTCAATGTAATATGAAAATCACATTGCCTTCAATTGTATTAGTATCTCCTCTCCGACAATATTTAGGAATATACATATTTGAAGTCTTACCTAGGAAGAAATAATAGTATTAACTTTCCATGTGAATTTTGGAACAAAAATACAATTTTTTTTGAAATTATGGTTTAACTGTTTAAAATCACCTTCAATTGTTTTGAGAGGTTTCTTTCCAGCTGGCATAAATATTCTCACTTACTATTTTAATTTTATAATATTTTAAAGTCTATCTTAATCAAAATTTTATCTTGTTTATTTTCTCTTCTTTAAAAATAGTTCTTTTTATGTTTTGAGATTTTAATATAATTGCACAATCTTCCTCCTCTTACTCCATCCATACTCTCCCATGTACGTTATCTGATTCTTGATGTGGTTTGCCTTTGTTTTTGCAACCTGTCATACAGGTAGCATCTGGATAACATGAAGCTGGCTGTGAAGCTTCATCTGGCTAAATGCAGAAGCATCTGGAGGGTTGGCAGCGACTGGTCTATCCTTCCATTGGCAACACATGCCTTTTCTGTCTCATTGAACAGAGGGATATCTAACAGCTTTGAATTCTCCTTGGTACCCATAATTAGATCCAGTAGCAATATTTACTTATGGAGGACAAACAAAGAATTTTGATGGTCATAGGACAGTTTTCTTAATCTGCACGTCACCAAACTCTCTTTGTGAAAAGGCATTCTACGAGTTCTTAAGGACATGAACCTTATATTGGTTTTGAATACACATCTTGTGCTGTGAAGCTACAGATATTTCTGAAGCCACAGTCCCCATTACTTTGTCCACATTAAAGAAAAATCAATGTGGAAGTGCAAAGGTGATTCTACAGATTGGAGAGTAGATTTGAAAGTAATTTAGGACTTAGAAAAGATCAACGTGAGGATTAACTCTTTAGAGCTTTCCTTCACTGATTCAATGTATGGCTTAGGCATGTGGCTCAGCATATACAAAGAGCATGATATATACTCATGCTTTTTTTTCAATTCATAAACTTGTAAAGGATTTATTTGTGAGTACTGTATTTTGCTATTATACCTAAGATAGAGAATTTACATGACTGGGTTTACTTTAATGAAAGTATACCTAAATATACATGGAAATAAACAATGCTAGTGATTAGATGATCCTAAAATTACAAGACACATCGGGGGAAGATGAGCACAAAAACAGGCCTCTGAAAACTTATATTTATATTGAGGTATGTTTAGAGTTAAAAACATATTCCTCATATATTCGGGGTGTAAAATGAGATTATTTAAATAAATAATTAGAAAAACAAAAGGGAATACTTTTTAAAGGGAAGTATATTTCATTAAATTAGAAAAGCCTAATAAGATATATTTGGTTCTCTAGAGTCATTCAAACAACCATTATTAAACGGACATTCCAGATGAGATCAATAGCTCAAATAGAATTAAAACAAACAAGAAGGTTGATATATTAATTGTCTTATAGTAGAAATTTGTCACTCAGGGAACTCCAAGCAATGGTTTTTAAATTCCTTACAAAAATTGAATCAGAAATAACACCTCCAAACTCTTTTTTAGAAATAAAATACTACTTTAAAATGAAAATTGGGTAAAGACATAAAACACAAAAATTAACTGGCATGCTTAGTGAGCATAGATTCACAAATTCTTACCAACATATATGTAAATTGTATACTTACATATTAAAAAAATATTAATATAAGTTAGTTTTATCCCTGAGATGCATAGATGGCTCAACATACATAGGTCAATAAATGTGATAAGTCATATAACTGAGAAAAATCTGATAAAGTTCAGGGAGAACAGAGTGGTTGTTATTAATCATTGATGATGGAACTTAGATGTATGGTACACATCATGCTGGAAAGAAATTCAGGAAGCATGAAAATGTACTTTCAAAGGCCAGGTGGGATTTTGTTTCATTAAGATAGCCATGAAGACAAAGTTTGGAGCTAAGACAAAAGGATGGACCATCCAGAGACTGCCCCACCTGGGGGTCTATCCCATAATCAACCACCAAGCACAGACACTATTGCATATGCCAGCAAGTTTCTGTTGAAAGGACCCTATATAGCTGTCTATTGTAAGGCTATGCCAGTGCCTGGCAAATACAGAAGTGGATGCTCACAGTCATCTATAGGATGGAACACATGGCCCCCAATGGAGGAGCTAGAGAAAGTACCCAAGGAGCTGAAGGGGTCTACAACCCTATAGGTGGAACAACAATATGAACTAACCAGTACCCCCAGAGCTCATGTCTCTAGCTGCATATGTAGCAGAAGATGGCCTAGTAGGCTATCATTGGGAAGAGATGCCCCTTGGTCTTGCAAACTTTATATGCCCCATTACAGGGAAATGCCAGGGCTAAGAAATAGGAGTGGGTGGCTAGGAGAGCAGGACAGGGGCTGGGAAGGAATAGGGGTGATTTGGAATAGCATTTGAAATGTAAATGAAGAAAATATATAATAAAAAATTTTAAAATCAAGAGCCATAAAGAAAGTGAAGTTGATAAGCAAGTATCTTTTTATTTGATTTAAGAATTATAAAGGATTCTCTGTAAAAATTAAGTATTCATATTATGAATTGAACAAAGAAAGGTTTTAGAAGGTTTTACAATAAAATGCAAAGCATTCAGTTGTCTAAGCAATGACAGTAAGAAGAGGTTTCAGAAATTCTGAAAAAATAAGAGATTATAAACAATGTATGTCAGAGAAGGACAGACAGCATTAGCAATAGAGCATAGATTTTAGTAGCCTCAAATAGGCAAAAAGTTATGCAATATTATAGCCATTTACACAATGAAAAAAGTTAAGGATAACCAAATACAATGTTCAAAATTTAAAAAAAAAAAGGACGAGGGCAATGTCAAAGTGAAAGTTATTATTTTATAGATTTTATTCAAACAGGGAGAAAATCCTGGGAGTCTAAACATGATTAAAAGTGTATTGGAAAATAATGACCACCATGAGCTCAGAGAGAAAAGAATAGAATACCTGAAGATTCATGACATATTATTTTAAGATGAAGAATTATCAATTGTACATTTGATTTAAAAAATCAAGGTTAATGGGGAAAGATTAACTATAGAAAATATAATTTGTCATCTCATTTTAAAACAAAACAAAACAAAACAAAACAAAAAAACATATTCTACTGTGTTTCCTAAAATTACTACTCCACTTTTACATCTCTAAGTCTAAAATAAATGGTCATAATATAACACAATCTCTTTGGCTAAAGTTCTCTGAGAGAAGAATTATTGGCAGCTTAATTAAGAATTTGTTTGAAAATCTCTGTAAATGAAAGTATAAATTATAAGTTTAAGATATTCTTCCTCCTGAAGGAGATGAGAACTGATGCAGAGACATACAGATGAACAGTGTTCAGAGAGTGGAAGAAAGACTTAGCAATTCTCAGTCATAAGTGAGGTGTCTCCATCTCCTGCCCCACAGGACTCATGGGACACTGAGGAAGAGGAAGCAGAGGGATGAAAAAGCCAGAGGGGATGGAGGACACTAAGGAATCAGTAAAGAAGCACAGCAGGTCTGACACACATAGGAAATCACAGAAATACAGCGTAAAAGGCCTCCACAGGTATGTCACAAACATGGCTCCAGTACTTAGAGAACTGGACACAAGCCCCTTCCCTAAGCCTGAAGCTGCATAAAGTTAGTAAACATTTGTAAATTAGAAATCAGTTTTCTCCAACACTCTCAACTGGAATACAAACCACTCCAAAGCCAGGCAAGTCATATCTTTATTTATTTATTTTTTAATAATAATTAACTTTTTTGAGAGAGGAAAGGGTAAACTTTTATATATTTTTTTATTTTTATTTTTTTATTTTTTAATTGGATATTTTCTTTATTTACATTATTCCCTTTCCTGGTGTCTGACACCCCTATCCCATCCGTTCTCCTCATGCTTTTATGAGGATGTTTCCCACAGCCCCATACCTCCCCACCCTTGCATTCCCCAACACTGGGGCATCGAACCTTCATAGGAGCAAGGGCCATTAGTCCCATTGATGCCCCACAAGGCCATCCTCTGCTTCATATGCAGTTGGCTGGAGTGATGTGTGAGTGGTTAAAAGCATTGGCTGATTTTGCCAGAGGTCCTGAATTCAATACCCAACAACCACATGGTGGCTCACAACCATCTGTAATAGAATCCGATGCCCTCCTCTGGTGTGTCTGAAGAGAGCAACAGTGTAGTCACATATGTATTATATCTTTATTCTTGAGGTAGCTAGCACAAGACTGGATATTCTAGTTTTGTAAGAATTTACTTTCTTAATGATTTTCTTTGTATGACTTACCTAAATTTTACATAAATAATGTATCTAAAACTTTCAGTAATTGATCCAAGTCAGAGATTTAGCAAATAATAGCTAATGGATATTCTAAGTCAAAGATGTTTTATGTTTAGTAGGAATATTTTGCTTCAATTAAAGATAAAATTTCCCTCTGTTCTATGAAAAGCCGATTTAAAAAGCTTCAGAGATTAAAAATATCAACTATTTGTAACAGTTTAACTTTGTCACCTAATTTGATAATATCTGTGTTAAAGGAATGAAAAATCATAGACATCCCACCTTTTATGTTGCTAGATGAAGCCCAAAAGGAACAGAAAGAATAGTTGCCAGACATCAAGGCAGTCACCTTTTATTGCAGCATATCAGAGGCAGAGGCAGGCAGATCTTAGAATTTGAGGAAAGCCTGGTCTGTGTAGCAAGTTCCAAGCTAGCCAGATCTACATAGTAAGTCTCTCAAATACACACACACACACACACACACACACACACACACACACACACACACACACACACACAGACAAACACACACACACATACTCACACATGTTCACACACATACATCTATAAATAAATACTAGGAAATAGAAAAAATATTCATTTACCTAATCCAATATAACTGAAAGTTAATAAAGTACTTAAAGATTGTATTTTGGTAGTGAAATTAATGAAGACAAATGTACATGTGTTGAAATTTTAGCTGAAAGGCAAACAAATTTACAGCTTAGACAAGACTTTTTTAATATTAGCTTAAATATTTGTTTATGAATTTTAACAAGTGGTGAATGTAGCGACTGTACTCTTGGCAATGTGTTGAAATTTAGGCTTTCAAGGTTGTTCATTCAAAACTCCTTTGACAAGGCTTATGTAACAGAGTATTGTGAGTTCAACCATAAATCTACAAAATGTGCAATTTAAAATAAATTTTATAACAAGTAGAGAATAGAAACTCTAATTTTTATTAGTATGTTTTGCTATACATAATTTATAATAACCTTAAGGCAGTTATAACACCTGAAATTAAATAGAAAATAAAATTATTCCCCAAAGATTCTGAAGGTGGATGCTAGAAATACATTTTCCAATGAGTGCTAAAATTGTTTCTACTATTCTTGAGTGTGTTACTCAGCAACTGTGGCCTCATTACAACCCCTCACTGCATTTCTCACATTATTAGTTTACCCTCATGGGTGTGATGTTCTTAGCATATGTCATTTTACTCTTTGATAATGTATTATTTGGTCGTGTGAATATTTATTATAACAGTTCACAGTGTATCTTGGTTTCTTTAAATGTGGCTTGAAGTATTTGATTAGTTTGAAATGCTGTTGATGTCATACAAGTAAAATAATGTCAAACAATGAGCATATAGTAGGCATATAGATTTCCTTAGTATTGATGATATTGTTAAGCATTCAGTTGACATATATTCGTAGCATCTATTGCAAGTGATATAAAATAGGTAGTCAGAAAAAAAATCACAAAATGCATTTACCTTTATAGGTATAAAAGTTTTTAAATATTCATTAAAATAAAACAAGCATAAAAGATGTTGAATAAATGCTTATTAATTTCTCACTAATTATTTTTCTATACTCAGTATTACACATTTATTCCATGAAGCATTGCCACCAGAATATTAAAATCTATTGTTCTTTAAAATGAAATAAAAATAAAAATAAAAATTTATGGTTAAATTTATTTTGGCTTTTACAATAATCTTGCTATCCCCCAGGATATAAGCTCAAAAGAGACAAATATGATTACAAGAGTTTATTTACCTGTCATCATGAATAAAACTTATGGCCTACAGAGTAACAGCAACATTACTTTTACACACACACACACACACACACACACACACACACACAAACACACACACTCACACATTAACACATACTAAAATTAATTTGGTATACAGGAAGCATCCTTGATTCAAGTTTAACCCCTTTCAAGCTCATAAAACTCCAGTATCATGAACAAAAATATAAGGTCTTCTGAAATCCCTCTGTCTTCACAGTGGACTTTATACTGATGTATG
>CACVCL010023433.1:0-16681 GCA_902729485.2 Mus minutoides
CATACATGATATAGGAATATATTTTATACATATTCTTTTTTTTTTTTTTTTTGGTTTTTCAAGACAAGGTTTCTCTGGCTGTCCTGAAACTCACTTTTTGTAGACCAGGCTGGCCTCAAACTCAGAAATCTGCCTGCCTCTGCCTCCCAAGTGCTAGGACTAAAGGCATGTGCCACCACCGTCCAGCTACATATTCAATTTATATATTGAAAATAGATAAATATTTTATATATATATATATATATATATATATATATATATATATATATATGCATGATATATTCATTAGATAATTGGAATGTTATTTACTCAAAATAAGAAAAGTTATAAAATTTATGAACAATATTTCATTTTGTATAGGAAAATTCAGATAATACTGATAGCCACATCAGTCAGAATACAAATCATTTACAATTACACAGCTGGAAATAATCACTGTTAATGCACAAGCAGTTTTTAAGTGACCCTAAATGTAAGATATAATCAATAAATGGAAAAAATGGGATTTTCTGAAAATTACATTTTCCAGATTAATCTTTAATGATAAGTAGAAGTCTGATAAGCAAAAAGAAAAGTAACCTAAATACTTAAAGGCAATTGATTTACTTTTCTTTTTTAAATTGGATTGTACCCATGGCTTCATGAACACTAGCTAAGAGCTCTGTCACAGAGCCCTGGATGAAGTCTTCGAGAATTGATTTTGACAATGACAGAAGACAACTTTATTGAATAAATAGTTGCCTTTCCACAACACATATCAAGAATTGAGATATCCATTCCTAACTTTGAATTTGGGTTTTTGATATGTGCCCTGTATAAAAATAAATTCAAAATGAACCATTGACCTACATGTAAAATATAAAGTCAAACATGCTGGAAGAAAATATACAGCCCAATCTTTGTGACTGTGACTTTAGCAACTTTATAGTCTATTAGTCCCATTCTCGGCTCTGACTTTCCTTTCTTCACAACTCTCTTGGTGAAGTTTATACCATGGTATATATATATAAACTAGAATTGTATGTGTGTACCACTAGAGTCCAATATCTGTAAGATAACTGCAGGCTAGCTATTCTACTAATCTAGAATTAAGGTTTTGTCTATGGCACCAGTTAGCACTTTCCTAATTTTAGTCTCTATGTTGGCTTTGCCCCTTTGGGTGATGTTTGCAAAATTTCAATGAACATAGTTATTGTAGTTTTCTGCATTTAGCAGATACCACAGAGAAAATAGAGGGTGTCACACATCTTTCAACAACAAATTATAACTACAGACAGCAAGGAATATTGTCCACAATATTAATAGTAATATGTTCTTTGAAATAATTCCTCACCCATTAAAACCTCTTCATTTTGTACCTGAGAGACAAGAATAAATTCCAGTTATCTCTGGTATGCAATTCAAGTCTTAGGATTCCATATATTTTCCATATAAACAGGATTAGAGCTTCCAAATCTTTTTAAAGGTTTGCCTTTACTTTCAAGAGAATGTCTCACCCTCATTTATCCATCTTATATTTTACTAAGCATTGCCAGGGGAACAAGACCTTTCAATGATTTCCTCAAACCAAATGTTTGACTTAATCTCTCTTGAGTTTTGTCTTCCATAATAAAATAATATGACACAAATATGGATCAAGTCAGTTTCCTTTCCTCTTTACAATGCAAATGTTTTCTTCTTTATTTTTTTTAACCTAGTTCTTAACATGGTAACCATTAGTAGCTACAGTTTAATCTTTTACATTTTTGGATTTGTGTATTGTCAGGGACTACTGTGTTCAGGCCAGTCTCAAAGTCGCCATATAGCCAAGGACTACCTTGAACTTCTGATTCTCCTGAATACATATATCCCAGGTACTGGGATTACAAGCCCATGTCGTTATAGACAGTGTGGTGCTGGGGTTGGAACCTAAGCCATTGTGCATTATAGGTGAGCATGCATACTAGCTGCATAATTTGCTTTGTATTGGTTATGAAGTCTCGAATTTTTGTTACAATACACTCCCTTCCTTTTGAAGTACACAAGAATTACCATGGACAATCTATTTAAAAAATAAGTTTATGTTAGAATTCATCTCAAAACTATCACATGGTCTGCCCACTTCCCAGCTCCAAAGCTGCTTAACTGTTTTATACAAGTCCTAGTGCAATGTCTCTACTTCCCAGCAACTATTTTTCTTATACAAACCAAGTAAGAATTTAAGCAATTTCCCTAGTTTTTCACATTTAGGGGTGACTCTATGATGAACAACCTGGCATCATGGCAGTGTATTCGTCATACTACTCTGGCTGCTTCTCTGACTCTGTCATTCATGATAGTAATCATGCCCACCTTGCCTGTGTGGTTGCATGCCCTCATGCAAACTCACCACTCTTGAAATTGATGGCTATTATTGCATTTAGGATGCCAAATGAATGTCTGTCATTACAAGCATCAATTGAAGCCTTAGTGAAAAGGACATTGCAGGGATCCTCAAGGAGGCCAAAATTCCTTCACAAATTTGTTTCTCAATGTTAGGTAAGCATTTTCAATCTATCCCAGTGTGGAGAGGAGGTATGAAATGACAAACTCAATGCAACTTTTCTATTTCCTAAGCTGTTGAATCCTTTCTAGTATCTTAAACAATTGAAGTTGGGCGTTTCCATTCTCTTCCTGTGGACTATTATTTGCTCTATGACTTAGCCAGTAAACTGTCAAATTGTTAGGTCCCTCTCTTGCTCTATGAGTTTTAATAATTAGTTATAGAAAATTTTCTTAGCACATCTAAAAAATAAATTTACTCTAATCCTATATTATGATCCTTCTGCAGTGATAAAAACATCCTATCTTTAATCTCCATTCTTACATATGTCTCCTAAATTTTGTGGAATGAATTAAGAAATGCAAGTAATGCCTTTTGAAATGTATCATAGCTTGAGATTCATACTTTATCTTTCTCCTTGGGTGTCTTCTGTGATTTGAGTCTAGAGGGACAATGGGGCAGGTACTATCACAGCTGCATCATAGGACAACTGCTATGATCACTCCAGTGAGGTCTGCTTGACAGACTGAGAGGCCTGGAAGCACTCACAAGGCAGAGTTTCAAGGAAACTCAACCTCCTGGAACCTTGGCATGCTCATAACCCATATACTCATACCCTATCCCCGAGTTAGTCTAGTGTATGGATTCACATGCTCTCTTTCAGTATTGTTTTATTATAAGTGCCTTTAAAGATTGAATTCTGACATAGGTAAGCCTCCACTAGTGGTACAATGTCCTAGAAAATCCTTAAAGCTGATGAGCTTGGAATTCAGTGGGAATTCAGTAGGAATGTTACCTATTTAGTAACATTCAACTTTACTTCTAGTTGAGACAGTGAAACTAATTAGGCATTACAAATAACAGAGCTAGAATAGCTCTGGGCTAGTCTGCAGAGTGATTACTTAGGACAGTAGCTGCCCAAAACAATGAAATACACAATGGCCCAGCGAATTGGTGGGTTTGCCATGAAAGAGTTAGGGAATCCCCCTGAGTCAGGTTTCTTCACTAGGCCCAAAGAAACAGCATAATCAGGCATTTACTAAGAACCTCTGGTAATGGGCTTAACAGTAGACTAGCATTCCACTTGGTTCGCTTCTTAGTGGTCACCTGCAGCAGCCTGGACCCCACCATCTTTTGATGTATATATTCCTGTTGTATTGTGTCACTGTAACTCTGCGGATGTATCTCACCTGGTTTCTTGTTACTCTTCTGTATAGAAAGTTTGATGCTCTACTTGACAAATTACACTCAGATACTACAAACTCTCTTGTGTAGTCTCTGTCATTCATTCGCCGACTCCTTGCCCAACTGCAACTAGAGACCCATTCTGCACAGATTGGAGACCCAAAAAAGGAGATAGTCTTCGGCAGACATTATCCAAATAGAGATAATGCCATCTGATGGAGATAGAAGAGCTACTACCAACATGTTGAGTTACTGCCATTTCTGCTGTGGTCACAGCCTTGGCTTGCAAAAGGGAAGTCAGTTTCACTGTAACTATACCTTGTTACCGTTCATTTCAAGAGTCTTGAATTTTCATCTTTAACCCACTTCCAGAAATGATTTCAGGATGTGTTCATTATGCAGAATCACATTTCTGGTATCACCATTATTTCTCTGACATTTGAGTTATTCTGTAAAAATGCTATAAACTCAATATTTATAAATATATTACTTAAAAAAGGAAGTCTAAGATTCCCAGTAGATCTGATATATGGTGAAGGCATTTCTGTGCTTCTAAGGTGCTGGTTTATTGCTCTCTTATTACATGGTACAAGAAACTAATTCATGCTCTTAATGTTTTTGATATTCCAATTTGTAATGACTGTAATATACAGCCTTTCCATTTCCCCCTTAATTTTGCTTCTAATAGTACTGTTATAGAAGTTACAATTCCAACATATTAATTTGTAGGAATGTGGAAATACATATCACATAACATATTAGTAAATATTATGAGAACAAAGGGAATTCTGGGCATAGTAGCCATTTCCATCTGCCTGTAGCACAGAGAATATAAGATCAGAATGAGGCTGGGAGTAACATGAACACCCGGGTTCAAATTCTATCTCTGCATTTGCTGACACTGCAGCATAGTAAAATATGTTTTTCTTAAACAGTTTCCTCACAATAACATAAAATGTTAGTTAAAATAAAACTAGTTTTGAAATATTGCTTTGAAAGATAAATTCATTTGTGTAATTAGTACATGCACAGTGGTTTACCAAATGTATTTGTAAGGCCAATGCAAAAATCTAACAAGTTTATTTAATTAAACTAGTACCATCTCCAATTAGCCCATCATATAAAACTTGCTGCTTTTCATGGTGTATTTCCAGGTGCTCAATGAAAACAAGAGTGTCATTCATGAATCTGCTTGTTCCAGCTTTAAAAATCTCCATGCCCATCAGTCCTAATTATGCCAGTCTGCCCTCAGCAACCACTAATCTACTATATGCTTCCATATGTTCTCTTAAGCTAAATTCAAACTTAAATATATCATATCATATCATATCATATCATATCATATCATATCATATCATGCCCAACATTTCATATGAACTGAATTGCACCATGAATCTTTTGTGCCTTGTTTCTCTCACTCACCATAATGTTTTCAAACTTTATATTATAGCACATATGAAAATATTATTAGTTTTCTGCTAATATTTCATCAGTAGATGTGCCATATGTTATCCCAAAATGATTAGTATAATACAGAATACATGAATGGATGAAGAATTGACAAAGGTGAAATATTAATGATACCTCCATACCCAGGAACAGCAAAGGGGTATGTTTGATTACAGAAATGTAACCTTATTTAAGGAAGATCATTGTTGTTTTTTTTTTTTCAATGACCTACAGTTCCATTAAGCATCCATAGTGTTAAACTGACTTCTAATGACTTATCTTCATGACAAAAATGGGGGGAAATCTCAGTCTTCATCAGAGAATCTTATTTTGCAATAGATGGCTACTCAGAGATCGCTGACTAGTCAAGTGGCAGACAATAAGAGACTGTGTAATGCTCAGCATGAAATGAGAAATCTACATACTATCTCCTCCTCCCAATGCTCAGCGATCATTGTGGAAGATAGGGCAGAAAGAGCTTGAGGCAACAGAAGACTACAAGGAAACAGTGTTTTCTGCATGTGGTAGGGAAGTTTCACATACAAAACAAAAGCAATTGTCATAGCATACACAAAGCCAGCACAAGCACAAGCCAGAAACATTCCAGTACAGAGAGGGAAGGTCTGCAAGAAAAGGTTATCCAGAGACTGCCCCATCTGGGGACCCATGCCATATACAGTCACCAAACACAGACACTATTGTGGATGCTAAGAAGTGCATGCTTACAGGAGCCTGATGTAACTGTCTCCTGAGAGGCTCTGCTAGTGCATGACATATACAGAGATGGATGCTTGCAACCAGCCATTGAACTGATCACGGGGTCCTCAAGGAAGGAGTTAGAGAAAGGTCTGAAGGAGCTGAAGGGGACCCATAGGAAGAACAACAATATCAACCAACCAAAGATCCCAGGATCTAAACCACCAACCAAGAAGTACACATGACTCTACCCTTATATGTAGCAGAGGATGGTCTTGTCAGGCATCAATGGGAGAAGAGACCCTTAGTTGTGTAAAGGCTCGATGCCCCAGTGTAGGGGAATGAGACAGTGAGGAGGCAGGAGTGGGTGGGTGGGTGGGGGCACATCCTCATAGAAGCAGGAGGAAGAGGGATTTAATAGGGAGTTCCTGGGAGGGGGATCAGAAAAGGGGTTAACATTTGAAATGTAAATAAATAAAGTATTCAATCAAAAAATGACTAAACATTTAAAAAAATAAAAAAGAAAAGAACCTGTAACCAAAACAAAAGCACTTATTATAAAACCCATACAGTATAGAAGGTAGTAATAATGTTTGTAATTTTGGAAACACATAAATCCTGAATCTAAATATAAAAAAGAGGAGGAGGAGGAGGAGGAGGAGGAGGAAGATGTCTCAAACTAGGGAATTGCTGGCAAAGAATAACTTTAGAATAACTTCTCGGGGAAGAACAACTGTTTTCATCAATGGTGTGGACCATGTGCCACATAGATCTATCGTGCTCCCATGGAAGCTCACACATCTGAAGGTAAATGGGCAATATACATTTTTCTTCATGTGCTTAAAAAAGTTTTATGTTTGAATGAACAAATAATAGGGGACTGGATAGAATAGGTATTGGGAAAGTTGATAAGATCAAAATTGATTGCATGCAAATTTCAAGGAAATAATAAAACTGGAGAAAAAATGAAAATATTGGTTTATTTGTACATTGAAGCAAGAGACTCTTCTACTTCCTATAGACTTGCTCTGCCTAGCCAAAGAGGAGTAACAGGAAACTCATTTGTTTTATATTATGCAAGCTAATGCAAGGTCTTGACTCTGCTACATTATGGCTCCCATTTACCTTTCAGAGGTGAAAATATTAATATCTTCCATTCATCCTCTTCATTACCTTTCTTATCTACTGAGCCCTCTGTCAGGTTAAAGTTTTACTACTAACAAAACAATTTGTATACTGGGTAATTTTAAAAGTAGTTTAATGGGGGCGGTGGTGGCACACGCCTTTAATCCCAGCACTTGGGAGGCAGTGGCAGGCAGATGAGGGACATTATGAGGGACAGGCAGCCTGTTCTACAAAATGAGTTCCAGGACAGCCAGGGCTACACAGAGAAACCCTGTCTCAAAAAAAAAAAAAAAAAAAAAAAAGTAGTTTAATGTATTAGAGTGACTACATGGTGATTTTGAGAAGAGATAAATGTGTAAGGAGACATGCCTGAATTTAATAGGATAAATGGATATAGACTAGATTAGCAGCTCAATGGGTCTCTGTGATTAGTTGAAAATGGTGTCTCAGCCTTTGATGCTTAATTAGATGGGAGTCTACATTATATGTATGTATACCATATTACCTGCACGAACTATAGCATCATATAACACTTAGATTATCCCACGTGAGAGAAACAAAATCAAAATTTGTATTATTGTGCCTCATCAATATGATTTGCTCACTGTATTATTTGCATACTATAAAATTTAATTTTATTTATTGAAGAAACAAAGTTACTGATAACAATCTAATATACATATAATGGGGATGTGTCATTATATGGTAGGTATTTAATTAAACAATTCATTAAGAAGTCAAAAAAAGTATTTTTAATCCAGTTTTTAGGGTTTTGAAAATTATATACATGAATTCCAAGAAGCTAACCTCGAAAAACAAACAATCCAATCAAAAACATGGGATATAGAGCTAAACAGAGAATTCACAACAGAGGAATCTCGAATGGTCAAGAAGTACTTAAAGAAATGTTCTAAGTCCTTAATCATCAGGGAAATGAAACCAAAACAACCTTGAGACTCCAGCTTACACCAGTCAGAATAGATAAGACCAAAGCCTCAGGTGACAACACATGTTGTCAAGGATGCAGAGAAAGAGGAACACTCCTCCATTGTTGGTGGGATTGCACACTGTTACAACCACTCTGGAAATCAATCTGGAGGTTCCTCAGAATATTGGACATGGTACACCTGAGGACCTAGCTATACCACTCCTAGTCATACACCCAAAAGATGCTCCAATATAAAAAGGACACATGCTCCACTATGTTCATAGCAGCCTTATTTAGAATAGCAAGAAGCTGGAAAGAACCCAGATGTCACAGGACAGAAGAGTGGATACAGAAAATGTGGTTCATTTACACAATGGAATAATACTCAGGAATAAAATTATTAAGAATTAGGACATTCTGAGTTTTGCAGACAAATAGATGGAACTAGAAAATATCCTGAGTGAGGTAACTCAGATCCAAGAAGACATGCACGGTATGTACTCAGTAATAAGTGGATATTAGCCAAAAAGGACAGAATACCTAGGATGCAATCCACAGAACTCAAGAAGGTTAACAAGCAGAAGGGCTCAAGTGTGGATACATCAATCCCACCAGGGAGGGAGAAGAAAGCAATCATGGGAGGCAGAGGCAGGGAGGAACCTAGATGGGAGAGGAGAGGGGGAGGGGAAAGGGAGAACCTGATTAGGTATGAGGGGTGGAGGAAAACATTATGAGGGACACATAATGATTGAAAATATGTGACCACAGGGGGTAAGAGGTGAGGGAGCCCTCTAAAAGTACCAGAGACCTGGGAAGTGTGAGACTCTCAGGACTCAAAGGGAGGGACCATGGGTGAAATGCAAGAGTGGGAAGAGGGAACTTGTAGAGTCTACCTCCAGTAGAAAGACAGGGCATCAAGTTGAGGAATGAGGTTGCCATTCCATAGTCCAACCTTCTGACCCAGAATTGTTCCTGTCTAAAAGAACTACAGTGACAAAAATAGAGAAGAGACTGAGGAAAAGGTGGTCCAGTAACCGGCCCAACTTGGGATTCATCTCAAGGAGAGGCTCCAAAATCTAACATTATTACTGCTCCTATGGTATGCTTACAGACAGTTTCCTAGCGTGGCTGCCCTCTGAGAGGCCCAATAAGCAGATGACTGAGACAGATGCATATACTTACACCAAACCATTGGACTGGAGTTGGGGAACCCTATGGCTGAATTAGGGAAATGCTGGAAGAAGCTGTGAAGGAGGTTGAACCCTTAGGAAGACCAGCAGTCTCAACCTTTTACCCTCGAGGTCTCTGACATTGACTCACCAACCAGCTAGAATACAAGAGCTGTTCCAAGGCCCCCAACACATATGCAGTGGGTTTGCCTCAGTGGGAGAAGATGCTCCTTTGCCACAGGGAGTGGGAAGACCTTGGGGGGAGTGGCATCCTCCTGGAGACAGGAGTGATGAGGAATGGGATGAGTAACTGTGAGAGGGCAGACTGGTGAGAAGGTAATGGCTGGATTGTAAAAAACTAAAAGTAATAAAAAATTATATACAGGAGTCCTGTGTTTACATCATTTCCACCTCTCTTTCTTCCTATTTTATTCTTTTAATTACATCCCCTTTCCCTAAAAAATTCATGACCTCTTTTATAATTATTATTATATGTGAACACACACATATATGTACATATATCTATACATATATATATATATATATATATATATATGTATAGATATAGATATAGGTGATATAGATATACAGACAGATAAAGAGTCAAACATGGATATAAAAGCAATTGAGTACTTGAACTGGTATGTGTGTGTGTGTAGGAGTGGCTATCAGGGACATGTCTTTGGAGGAATCTGTTTTTCTCTGTCTCAGTAGCCTGTGATGGCCTATAATTCTCCATCTAGTGGTGGAATTTTGTAAAGTTCTCCCATCCACATGGTCCATTGATGTATTTATTTGTGTTGTGAATATAGCTCAATGGCTAAAGTGCACACAAGCATGAGACCCTATGCTCGGATTGGCAGTAGCAATGACGTAAGATAGTATGGACCTTATTAACAGCACTGGGCAGGAGGATGAGAGGGAGTGGGAGGGCATGGATACAGATGCATCCCTGAGGTGCACTGTCTAGTAATTCTAGGCAGAGGAAATTGGGTTGCAAGTTCAGTGAGAGTCCCTGTCTTAAAAAAAATAAAGAACCATAGAGGAACAATTCAAAGCACTGGTCATCACATACTCTCTCATGCATTTAATATCCCACATATGCATATACATGCATACTTTACACATACAGTAGTATAAAAAATAATTCACAAAGCTCAGAAATTTTGCCAGTGTGTTCAAAAGCCATACAGTTTTAAAGGTGATTTCTGTTTGTTTTTATTTGCTATACTTATAATTCTTATGTATGAACTCAGAGGCAAAGACTTGAAGTCCTAATGTGCAATTCTTGTATTGATATTTCTTCTAGAAACATTCTCTAATGCAAACACTTTAATTCTGATTTGATCATCCAAAGAATGCTTCACCTAAACTGATTGCTGATTCAAATGATAGTTCTCCAAGCAATGGAGTCATCTCTTGGGTCTTCAGATAGCCCTCTCTGCACAAAAACAGGAAATGTCTCCATATTCTATACCACCATATTTTATCCTGATATTTTTTCCAAAGTTTTCAAAACTCAACTCATCCATAAAATTTTCTGCGATGAAGACGGAAGCCACCCAGACATTCTGTTAATATCTTCAGTGTGATTGATATTTCTCTCCCTCAGTGTGGCAAGATAGCATATGTGTATATGTGGGCAAGCGTATATATCTTTATGTTAATGTACATCTGCTCATCCCATTTCTACTGTCTACCATTAAGATATTACATTCCCAAGGTCTGTTCTTGCTTTTCTCCACAGAAAAGGACATTTATTTACTCGGAAACCCCTGTGTCTAATGCTGTGGCCTAATGTTCAATAAACATGCATTGAATGAATGAGTGGGTGCTTAATGACAACAGTGACAACTCTGAAGGAAAATCTCCCCTCACATATAGAGTAAATATAAGATAATGCATAAACATAACTGCAAATAGCTTGCTTCCTCGAGTGTATTGTTTTTAAGCACTCTCAGCTGAAACGTACTGTGGAATGACTTAGCCTTAGCAGGTGATTTTCTCCTCACTCAGCTTTCCCAACGGCTACAGTTCCAAACACAGCACACGTAACGTGAGAATGTTTTTTCCTACAAAATAATGCTGTATTCTTTTGTATGGCATTCCTTTCAAAGCCATTGGATTCGTTTATCTCTTCTTTATCTCAGATATGTTTCTTGGGCTATAGGCAAAGGAAGAGGATTCGACACAGGATCCTAACTTTCCAACCTCCCTATTTAGTCCTAAAAAAATACCGAGTGAGAGAGGTCCTGTGCTTAGGGCTACTGTGACTAGATATGCCAGGGTAGGGTGGTACCTAAGGTGATGTTCCCCTTCTTTGAGGAACAAAGGAGTGGGTAGCAGGGGGAGTGATTTGCAAACATCAGACTGGGAGGACAAGAGGAACTGCGGCTGCAGTCGGGAGGTAAAGTGAATAAACACACACACACACACACAAGCTGATATTGTGAGTCATATGAGATACTTCCCTTGCTGCAACTTATATCACCATTTTGAATTATTATTGTTATATTAATTTAGTGCATGCTGGGCATAATGACATACACCTTTTATTCATGTTTTTGGGTGTAGAAGCAGGAAGATTAGCAGCTCAAGATTATCTCAGCTGTACAATAAGACTAAGCCTAAGCTATCGTAGTTGCAAAAGGCAAAATAAAGAAAAACAGTATAAAACTACATAAGCAAAAAGCAATAAACACTTCCCATTAATATAAAGTGTAAACACTTACTATTAACATCCTCTATATAAGACAAAGCAGCCAAAACATCAGAGAATTTGAATTGCTTTGCACATATGTTGATCTTAATTTTACCCTCTATTTTGACTCATTTTGAATGACTACATTAACTACTATCTTTCAAGGTCTTTAACCTTGAAAGTAGGGTGAAAAGAAACAATAATTCAATGATAGAATTCAGTTAAAGAAGTCAAATTTCAGTCATATGCATAGGAAGGACTTCACTGTTGCTACAGTCTGCCATTGTTTCCATACAATCGCAAAACAAGTGACTAGAGTAAATGGATTTTGTGAACAGAAGATTCATTTAAAACTCTCAAAAGGGATTATTAACTTCTTATGACCCTGCAGAAATCCACACAAAACTGTAAAATGAAACATTGTTAGGAAATTGAGAGTAAGACACAGCTCACCTCTTTGTCTTATGTATCAAAGGACTCCATCTATACCTTAGAAAAGCTTGATAGACAATGATGGCACATTTTATATTCTTAAAAAAGGGACAGTGTCAGTATCTATATAAAATGGCACACTAAAAGCATTTACTTGTTTTCAGTCTTTAAATTATAATTATAACTATAACCAAGGCTTAAGGTTTCCCATTAATGGAAAGGCACCTTCAGTGAACAGTTATCTTCCTCTTTGTATATGATAGATACAGTCTTGCACACTTGATATACAATTACTTTAACTAGTTTCTGTTACTCATCCACATCTTTCAATTTGACACAATGTTTACCACTCCAAGACTTTACTATGCTGAAGAATACAATTATTTCTTCCTTCTCTATCATCCTGAAAGGTTATTTCCAGGCCCAAGCCTTGGAGGTTTCACATATTCTTTTTGCTTAACATAAAAAGGGTTTATTTATGTTAGTTGCCTCTGTGTCTTGGAATAGTTTGTAGATGTTAAAGCACACAGTTCTGTGATTGATGTAAAGAAGCAGAAATTATTGTGACAGTTGTGGGCTAACTCTGGGAGTCATGGATCAAATCTTTTCCAGGAAAATTTGATAATTTCACATGTCTGTTGTGGGAATAATCTGCATTAAAAAGATCTGAGGAAAGCAACAATAGGTTCACCCATGGCTCATGATCTTCCTAGGCATAGACTCTGGACTAGGCATATTTACTCTACTAAAGATGGTTTTCTTCTGTTTGGAAGTCCTAAGATTCAATTAAGGGAGTTTCCCTTCTTATGTGGCAAGTTGGTATTGTAGAATGCAGGGTCTGGTCCTGTGTAAGATCATTGTTGTCTTTTCTCATTTTCTTAGTCACTGCTCTATTGAAGAGACAAGTCATTATGACCAAAGCCACTCTTATAAAGGAAGACATTTAGTTAGGGGGGTTGCTTAAATTTTCAAAGGTTGTTTGTTATCATAATCGTGGAGAACATGGAAATACAGCCTGGTGGAAGCATGCAAGAAGCACGTTCTCATTGGTGATAAAGAGAGAATAGGCCTAGGCCTTGCATGGGTTTTTGAAACACACATAAACATATGCAAATATATCAGTAAGAAATCATTTTTCTTACTAATTTATTACATTGCTATTTTCTATTTCGCATCAATATACCTATGTTTATTTAAACTCTATTTTTTTTAAAAATAGGAAGCTTAAAAGAAATATGTAATAGAATTATGGATATACATTCTATAATTATATATTCATGTTATACATAATTTTAAAATATGTATAACATTGTTGATATTACTCATTTTCGTATCAGGATTTTGAAATGAATATTTATTTAAATGCAGTCTTCTGTATACATCCAAAGTAATAGAACAATTATGAATAGTATTTCAATGTTTATCATGTCCATATATCATATAATAAAATGTTCTATATTTTAAAATGAATTTTTGTAACATATTGTAACTACTTTCAATGCAGTCCAATGCCTCTCCATTTACATACATATCCTATTTCACATGTGTGTCCACTTGATCTATTTTTGATTTTATGGAAGTGTTCTCTTACTACCACTGGGTGTTTGATTTTAGCATTTCATTTAAAGAGCCAAAAGAGGTGACACAAAAGGACAGAAAATTTCCCTGTGCAGGGCCATATTAGACTTATGGGGAATGATTTGCTAACCAGGATCAGAGTCATGGGAGTGTGACATGTTTGCTTTATACCAAGAACTCTATGAATCAGTTGTAGTAACAGTTCAGCCCCTACATCCACAGTTCAGAGACCACCCAGACCAGGGAAAAGAAACTATACATTTCCTATTGAAAAAAATCCCGTTGTGTAATAATAGTAAATATCTTTTATGTTCTTTCTGACTTGTGGGCATACTATTGTTTCCTATAGTTTTCTCGAACATACCTATCTCATTTTACATCTGTGGAACATGATATATGGTGTGTGTGTGTGTGTGTGTGTGTGTGTGTGTGTGTGCATATATTCACAAAAAAATAAACAGAACTCCATTTAACTAACAGTTACCATAATTTCCCATTTCACATGTACACAAATGCTTTATGCATGGGAACCAGGAACCTGACTCTGCTATTTGGAACATACCAGATTTCAATCTGTTGCCCTGTCCAACTAACAACATTTCAGAACACAATATTCTTTGGTCCTTCTATTAGACACAAGAATAGGTGGCAGTGTTGATAGGCCTGACTCCTACTGGACAGATGTCCAATAGGTAACAAAATGCAGGCTGATGTCTGTGGATAGTAGACAAGAAAGAACAATGGTGCTTGTTCAAGTAAGTGGCTCTATTATAGTAATGTCCTTTGATTTTTAATGATATTTTAGCAAAACATCCTAGAAAATTTCTGTAAATATTCAAACTTTACTATAGAAACTGTTTTGCATTTATTTCACAAAGTAATTGTAAATTTTATCAGAAATATTATATATTTTAAGGAAAAAATAAGTTAACAGGTTCTCCCATCACGTGATTTTTGTTCTGTTGTGATTAGTGGCTAGAAGTTGAATATTTTTGGACTTACTATATTATTTAGAATACATCTCCTAGAAATAAATTCAGTATTCATTTAATCTTCTATGCAATAAATTGTTATTTCATTTTATAATAACCTAAAATGATATTGTAATTGCTATCACACAGGAGCTTGAAGTTGGAACAGTTGGTAAATATCTGTGACCATAAGTTAATTTCCTAGCATCCTTCAAGAAAAACCAAATGGATCACTAGAGATCACTTCCAGACAGTCTAGCTGAAAGAGTAGACTAAGTTTCAGGAATAGACACTGTCTCAAAATAAAATGAAAGAAGACAAACTATGTGGACTGTGGCTTCCAATTGCATGATCATACATGTACAGATACCCACCTTGACACATATAAACACATATGCCAATGTGCACACAAAAGGTTCTCAAAATATAAAGGTAATGAGAAAGCAGATTCATTTTAAATTCAATGGTCATACATACACATCAATAATTATTCCATTAATTAAAGAAACTATTTAGCTGTAGTTATGAAACTTTAACAATTAGCATAGTTCTGCTTTTACTTAATTAAAGAAACACTTGAATCTTAAGATTGGAGTCATACCTGTAGAATAGTGTTTGTATCTTTTCAGAGGAGATTAACATCAAGGTTCTTCACAGGTGGATTTAAGTTTACCAGGAAAGCAGATCTAAGGTTTTTGATAAGCAAGAACCATCCTTCATCTTCCCCAATGGTCAACAATCATGGTCAAGGGCACCTAGTTCCCACACAATCTGAACAGCGTTTATTAGCTGAAGGACCCCACCCTGATGATATGAAATCTGCTTGCACTGCTTCCATATTGCCCTTCTCTCTGATTTCACCGAGAGACGAAGATTGAAGATTGAACCTTAGTAAACCTTTATTTTTCTAGCCATGGAGTGATTTAGTTTGGTGGTTTCACTGTGTCCTCATTTACAGACTTTGTATTAGAAAGGAGATTGAGTGTTGTCATTGGTGTTTTAGGGCATTTCTATTAGATACCTGGAAGACAGTAATTCTGAGAACAATGTGGACCATCGAGACCAAAATGAAGAGGTTTCAGATGAGAAGGATGTTACCAGTTGGCCTAGAGACCAATCTTGTGATATTTTGTCAAACAATGTGGCTGCTTTCTTCTCTTGTCTGAAAATTCTGCATGAGACTAATTTGAAAATCTTTTAAATTAAGACAGCCTAGAGTTGCCTGTGTCACATGGCTATTAATGATCACTCGGTTGCAGCTCTACAATAAAAAAGAGCAAGCAGGGTAAAAGCATTACAAAGTGTACAGTTTGAGGAGGAAAAAGAGAACTGGGAAATTTTTAATGTTGGAGCCATGTCCCATGCTCAAGAGATGAGAAGTTTAAGGAAAGGCTTTAGAAGAAATGGAATAAAAGAAGAGGTGGCATCAGGGCAAGAAGCCATTCAGCTAAACTTACAACATGTGAAAATTAAAGGTTATTCAACAAAAGAAACTATTAACAATTCAAAGCTTATATGAATGTATGACTTGAGAAGGACCAGTTTCCAGACCTAGAAGGCAGCAGAATTTGGCAGCTTTAGCCAAGCACTCCAGGCTTTATTCAAAAGATAGAGAGGTTTAAAGGGGATGGGAAATCTTCCTTAAAGGTTAAGTAAAGCTGCTGAGGCTACACACATGGCAGGCGACTTTCTGCAGGGAGGTCCTGAGAGGCCGTTGTCTGAAGCTATGAAGGTAAGGCCTAAATTGTGTTGGAGACCCAAAGAAGTTGAAGGTGCCAGCACTGTGGATCCCTGCCAAGAAGGGCTGCAGACAAGGTCTGGCACCAGGTCAAGAGAAAGCTTTGTGCTGCATTCAACAGCGCTGGAAGGGGTGGGAGATCTGATGAGCCACATAGCCCCAGACATGGATGTACAGGATTAGGAAAT
>CACVCL010023434.1:0-16670 GCA_902729485.2 Mus minutoides
TGTTGGTGGCATCTTTACCAAGCTTGGGTATTAGAATGATACTGGCTTCACAGAAAAAGTTTAGGAGTGCTCTGTTTATTTTAAAATAGGTCCATATCCTTTTGCCCTATTAGCCTTCCCTTTCCACTACCTCTGGTGGGTGGTGAGCAAGAAGGGAGATTAAAGCATTTAAGTACCTTGATAAACAATAGATTTTAAATTTTTAAGCTTATTATTTATATTTCACTGATTTTTTTTTACTGATTTTTATTATTTCTTGCCATTTACTGGGTTTGTTGTGTTTTTCTAACTTTTCAGGTTCTATATTATTTATTTGTGCTCTAGTTTTATAATGTGGGCATTTAGAGATATAAAATTTCATTGTGAGATTGATTTAAATGTGTTCCAAAGGTTTGGGGTTTTTATTTGTTCTGTTTTGTGCGTTATTTTTCCTTCAGTTCTAGGATATTTTTTCTTTCCTTCTTGATTTATTCTTAAACCTATTCATCATTCATTAATGAGTTGTTTAGTCTCCATGGGTTTATATATTTACTAAAGATTTGTCTGCTGCTAATTTTAAGTTTTAGTGTATGGATGTCAGATAGGATATAAGATATAAGGAGTTATTTCAACCTTTCTTTCTTTTTTTGTTTTTTTTGTTTGTTTGTTTTTTGTTGTTGTTGTTTTTTTTTTGTTTGTTTGTTTTGTTTTGTTTTGTTTTGTTTTGTTTGTTTTCGAGACAGGGTTTCTCTGTATAGCCCTGGCTGTCCTGGAACTCACTTTGTAGAGCAGGCTGTCCTCGAACTCAAAAATCTGCCCGAGTGCTGGGACTAAAGGTGTGTGCCACCATGCCCAGCTATTTCAACCTTTCTGAATTTGTAAAGATATGATTTGAGTCACAAGTTGTGGTCCATTTTAGGAAAGCTTTTATATGCTTCTCTGTAAAATGTTGAATTCTTTGGTGTTTGGTGGAGTACTGGATAGATGTCTGCTAACTTTGTTTGATGTATGATGTCAATTCTGCTGTTGCTCTGTATATGTATATGTATATGTATATGTATGTGTATGTGTATGTGTATGTGTATGTGTATGTGTATGTGTATGTGTATGTGTATGTGTATGTGTATGTGTATGTGTATGTGTATGTGTGTGTATATGTACAGATGACCCAACTATTGGCGAAAATGGGGTATTAGAATCACTTGATATTAATCAATTGATTTTATTATGTGTCCTTAAATCCAATAGTACATTTTCTATAAGCTGGTTATATGTATAGGATAATACTATCTTCTTGGTTAACTCTTTCCTTGATTAGAATGAAGTATCATTCTTTGTCTCTTATAAGTTTTAGTTTGAAGTCTGTTTTGTAGATATTAGGATAGAGACTGTGGTTTGCTTCCTGGCCTCATTTGATTGCAGTACCTTCATCCATCTTTTTACTGTAGGGTAGTGCCTCTCATTAAAGCTGACAAACAACAGATATATAGCTTTTGTTTCTTGATCCATTCAACCAGCCTATGTCTTTGATTGAAGAATTGAGGTTATACTTAGTTACTTTGGAATGTGTGTTGAGGTTCTTGTATTGCTGATTTTGGTGCCATTCCTCATGTTGCTAGTGATATTTTGTGTTTTAATGATTATGAGTTTGTATTTCCTTTCAGTCTCTCTGCTATGACCAATCTCTCTTCAACTCAAAATAATGCTTCTTTTATGTTCCTTAGGTTGGTTTATTGGTTTGTTTTTGGAAAAGAGGTTTTGAGCCGAGTTTTATAATCAAAGTTTTTCTTTTTTCTTCAACTGAGGCAGATTGTTTTTCTTGATGTCTTATTCTACAATAGCCATCATAGTCTTTTAAGACTTGGAATAAACTACTCCTAGTTCTTCTGGTTTCAATAGTTTCCAATGAGAACTCAGCTGTTATTCTGATGGATTTCTTCTGTAAACTTAGTATTTTTACTATGATATTCTCTGAGGAATTTTCTTGCCTGGTCTCATTTATTTGGTGTTACTCAAGCTCCTGTATCTATATAGATGTATCTTTCCTTATTTGGGGGGAAATTTTCCTCTATAATCTTGTTGAAGATCTGGTCTAAACCATTTAATTGGGATTTTTTTTCTCATTTTTGCCTATAAGTCAAAGCTTTAGTTTTTTTCATGGTGTCTCACATTTCCTGTGTATTCCTGTCCTGTGGTTTTTTTTTCCCCTTGCCTATTTGGTCTATATTATCTACATTATCTTCCAAACCTATTATTCTATCTTCTGCTTGATTGATTTGACTTACAATGTTTTCCTTTCAGTTTCTAGCTTACTTTAAAGGATTGTTTTCAATTCTGTTTTCATTTCAACTTGAGTCCTCTTCAATGTTTCTATCTCCTTATTTGAATTCCATTTTCAAGTTCTAAATTGTTTTTGTCATTTCCATTAATCTTATGTTTGTGTTTTCTTAACCATTGCTGAGGAATTTTTTTCTTTTTCCAATTTTTAGTAGGTATTTTCTTCATTTACATTTCAAATGCTATACCAAAAGTACTCTATCCCCCCCCCCCCGCTCCCTTACCCACCCACTCCCACTTCTTGGCCCTGGTGTTCCCCTGTACTGGGGGCATATAAAGTTTGCAAGACCAAGGGGCCTCTCTTCCCAATGATGGCCAACTAGGCCATCTTCTGCTACATATGCAGCTAGAGACAGGAGCTCTGGGGGTACTGTTTAATTCGTATTGTTGATCTACCTATAGGGTTGCAGACCCCTTCAGCTCCTTGGGTACTTTCTCTAGCTTCTCCATTGGAGGCCCTGTGTTCCATCCAATAGCTGACTGTGAGCATCCACTTCTGTGTTTGCCAGGCACTGGCATAGACTCACAAGAGACAGCTATATCAGGGTCCTTTCAGCAAAATCTTGCTGGTATATGCAATAGTGTCTGCATTTGGTGACTGATTATGGGATGGATCCCTGGGTGCAGCAGTCTCTGGATGGTCCACCCTTTTGTCTCAGCTCCAAACTTTGTCTCTGTAACTCCTTCCATGGGTGTTTTGTTCCCAATTCTAAGAAGGGTCGAAGTATCCACACTTCGGTCTTCCTTCTTCTTGAGTTTCATGTGTTTTGCAAATTGTATCTTGGGTATTCTAAGTTTCTGGGCTAATATCCACTTATCAGTGAGTGTATATCATGTGAGTTCTTTTGTGATTGGGTTACCTCACTCAGCATGATACCCTCCAGATCCATCCTTTTGCCTAGGAATTTCATAAATTCATTGTTTTCAATAGCTAAGTAGTACTCCATTGTGTAAATGTACCACAATTTCTGTATCCATTCCTCTGTTGTGTTTTCATAACCATTATTGAGGAATATATTCTCCTTTAAGCTCTTTCTCCTTGATTTCACTGAGATGATCCATTGTGTCTTCTTTATAAGTAACAGTAGGAGAGATGATGTATGGTTGATTTGGACATAGAGTTTAGAAATGTCTTGGGTAGGATAAAGTAAGGTGTTAGGTGACCCTGGGTTGATGTACAGGATGAGTCTCCTTGTCCAAGCCTTGAGTGAAGTAGATCAGATGGTTGAGAAGAAAGGTTGGCTGTGGCATGGGTGTGGTTAGGGAATTAGATGATTGATTAGAAATGTTCTGGAAGAAGCCTACACATTGGTTTATGTGCTGGTAGGGTGGCTAGAACAGCCTGGGTCTCTGTATGTGAGACCCAGACTAGATACACTGGTTTTGTGAGGGTGTGTGGATGGAGAGGGTCAGGGAAACTCAATGGAATAGACTCTGGAAAAGATGTGTGAGATATGGGTGGTGTGTGCAGAAGGATCTGTATGTGGTGACAGGAAGCTATTATTGTATTTAATTCCACTTTTGCTAGGGTAGCAAATCATAAATATTCTCATTATATATTAAATCAGGCACTTTTGCATATATACACAGACATACACACACACACAAACACACACACAAAGGGTAACTGTGAGGAGATATGTACATTGGCTAATTTAACGTGATAACCACTATACAATGTATAGACATATAGAATCATAATGTTATACATTGACTGTACATAACTTTTGTCGGTTATCTTTTAGTAAAAGAAAAAAGAAACAGAAGATATAGAAATATCTACTCTATAAGGACACAGTGTGAAGTCAATTGTCTATACTTGCCTAGTGAGCCTCTACCAGATGCCAGATCAGTCAGCAGCTTTATCTTGTGACTTCTGGTCTCAACAACTACATGTATACAAAATTCTGTTCCTTAAGCAATCAAGTCTATAATGTTTCAGTATGGCATACTGAGTTGTGTGTGACACCAATCTACCCACTTTCTTAGAAGTGTTAAGTATTTCTCAAGTAGTAAAAGATTTCTATCTCATTCTTGGTTAGGAACTAGATTCTGAAACATTATATAAAAGTAATTTATCTGCGATGGAAATATTCAACTATCTTAAGAATAGGGAGAAAACAATTAGATCCCACCCTAGACTATGTAGTTTTTTTGGACTATTACTGGTACATCCTTAGTATGATGAGCAAATGAAGAAATGCATGCCAAGTATCTGCTCATAGGTAAAGACTTATAAAAGTAGGAAAACTCCTGAATAATTACTCTGCTTTTCAGAGTTGCTATAAAATGTGATTCTCACTTGTTCTGCAATATCCTTTATTCTTGGTAAAGATCAGTAAAGAAAGAAACAGAAAAGTCGTTTGTGTTTAATTTATTTTCTATTTACTATCAAGAAGCAATTGGCTAAATTGATATCAGGACTTTTTGTCTTCAATCAATAAAAGCAATCACATTTTAATGCTGCTGAAGACTTGGGTACCTGAAATTTGGCAGTACCCTATGAATGTCAACTCATAAAACTGAAAGAAAACATTGGTTGTGCACAAGACAATATAATTATTAATCTTTATATCTGGCAATTCCTGTTATTTCAACATTCTAATTGTTACATGGATTACTCAAATGTAACTGTTCCTTTCAGTTAGCTGATTTTGTAAGAAAAAAAAATCAAAAATGTTACAACCAAAGTGAAAAAATATTTTAGAAACTTTAATCCTGTTCTCCAGAGAAAGAGACCCAAACAAAAGGCTGCAGTTCCATCCCTGTAAGGGCTCTATGCCTTCCCTCCTGCATCCACAGGAGGGAATAAAGCTTGACTTCCCCTTTGAGTAACTACATAGGATGCATTTTGCACTGCTTTAATCTAATAAAAGAAGACCCAGATTAACTGGCTCTCAGTAATGTGTGAACTTTATATTAAACATGCTAGCATGAAAGGGATCCATTTAAGTGTAGAGCAACATCCAACTAGAAATAATTTATGATTCTTCTGTAAGAAGTGGCACCTGCCAAGTTTCTTACATAAGTGCTTGTTTATCCCTCCCTCCTTTGACTTCTGTCTTCAAACTTATCTGTCTATATCACCTGCTCTGCACTTCCATGGGAGAACTGTTCTTCCTTCCTTGGAAAGATAATGTAGAATAAATGCACAGTAATACTAACACGTTTTAGCATCATCACAAGCTTGAGCTCTAGCTCATTTATTCAGTGGCTTTGTGATCCTGAACATGTTACTCCTTCTAACTGTACCTCAGTTTCCCCTCTAACAATTCTGGAGCAATAATGCACTTAGAGGGTTGACAGATGAACTGAGTTCTAGTCCTTGACTATAGTAAGTTGCTAAAATGTTAGACATTATGTTTTTTTAAAAAAAAAACAAAAACAAAAACAAAAAACAAAAATCCTAGCTGTTCCATTTTCCAAAAGAAGGCTCAGGTGCCAGACACCATAGTGAAAACCTGCTAGATCAGAGAGGCAGAGAAAGCACCCAGCTGTCCTTCCTACTCCAGTGATGTCCCAGAAGATAAAAAACTCTTTCTCCTTCTCCATTCTGTCTTTAGTACTTTCAACTCAAAGATTCTCTTTTTTTCTTTTTTTTAATTGAAAAATAAACATTTAAACATAAATATGAAATGTTTAAATAAACACTTAAGGTAATGTATATAAAGTGATTGCATATTGTAATATTCCAGGAACTTGATAGAATAGCATTTACATAACAAGCACTAGATAAATAAATTTATTATTTTTTTATACATAGATAATTACGTATACCACTTTTCGACATCCCAAGGCAACCTATAAGGATTTACAAGTTTCAAGATTAAGGGAAACAAAACTATAGTCTATTACCTAATTTAGAAATATATTCTTCAGATTGCAACCTGAACAGAGGTTTCTTTTTAAAGGAGATGACAATTAATGCAGAGATTTATAACTGGTCAACATTGAAACAATACGAGACTGCGGAGTACTCAGCCGTAAATGGGAGATCACACCTTCATCAACCTAATTACTTCTTTTTGAAAAAATAAAAAAAAATTATTCACTTCACGTCCCAATTATGACTTTCCTTCCCTTCTCTCCTCCAACTTCCTCTATCACCCCTCCCCTTTCCTATCCTCCTTCCTATTTTGTCTCCCAGACAGTTCCTTTCTTCCCTCTGGCTCCTATGACTGTTTTATTTCCCCTTCTTAGTAACATTCAAGCATCCTCACTTGGGTCTTTCTTCTTGTTTCACAGTTTTGGGTATGTGAGGTGTATCATGGATATCCTGTGCTTTATGGCTAATATCCACTTATCAGTGAGTACATGCCATACATGTCTTTTGCGGTCTGGGTTACTTCATTCAGGATGATATTTTCAAGTTTCATCCATTTGCCTGCAAAATTCATGTTCTTGTTTTTAATTGCTGAATAGTATTCCATTGTGTAAGTGAACCACAATTTTTTAAGTTACCATTAAGTTTATTGTGTTTGCACCAGTCCTGCCCTATAATGTCCTTATAATATATTCAATGAGGATTCATTGGCAAAAACTGATTTTCCCCAAGGGGCTTTTGAAAAGATTGTGTAGAACACTCGTAACTCCCCTTAGGTTACGTATGAGTCATAAGGTGAATGTGATGGAAGTTCTAGATTTTCTTTTTAGAGAAACTTGGCAACATTTATGTATCTTCTGGGAAGTCTTGTAGTTTACGAAAGCAGATCTATCAGTCAGGGGCTCACTCCCTGGAGGCTGTTAGGATTTGGATAGGAAGAGTCATCCCTCAAGAGACTGGCCTGTAGAAGACTTGATCCCCAGCTAGCTGTACTATTGGATGAAGAAGGTACTGACATCGTCGTCGGGTCAAGCGTTGACAAGTTTATGTTGAATGTTTTCCTGGGAGATGGGGCCCTATTAGAAGTAAGTCAGCGAGCATGCCTTTGAAGAATATGATGTATGCCTGCCTTCAGCATGGAGTTTGAAAGACCATTGAGCTGACCTGCATCAAGCAGACAGAAAGAGGAAGCTCACCAGGACCCCTTCCTCTAACATGCTCTTCCACATTTCTGCTCTAACACCTGCTTGAAAACAATGGGGCTAGCCATTCCTTTTACCTTATGTTGGATACTTTGTAACAGCAAAGAACCACATTTTCTTTATTGATTATTCCATCGAGGGACAGATGGGCTGTTTCCTGTTTCTGGTATTACAAATACAGCTTCTATAAACATAGTTGAGCAAGTGTCCTTGTGGTATGGTGGAATATCTTTTGGATATATGACCAGGAGTGGTATAACTGGGTCTTCAGGTAGAACTATTCCCACTTTTCTGAAAAAACTGCCAAATTGCTTTCTAAAGAGTTTATACAAGTTTGTACTCCCACCAGCAATAAAAGAGATTTTCTACTGCTCCACATCCTCACCAGCATGATCTGTAGCTTGGGTTTTTTATTTTAGCCATTCTGGCAATTGTAAGATAAAATCTCAGTCATTTTGATTTGTATTTCCCTTACGACTAAGGATGTTAAAGAATTTTTTTAGTGCTTCTATGCTAGTAGATATTCCTCTGTCAAGAACTGTCTCTAGCTTTGTACTCTACTTTTAATTAGATTATTTGGTTTGTTGGTGTCTAATTTCTTATATCTCTATATATTTTGGATATTATCCCTCTGTCAGATGTAGGTTTGATGAAGATCTTTTCCCATCCTGTAAGTTGCCGTTTTGTCCTATTGATGGCGTCTTTTGGTTTACAGAATGTTTTCAGTTTCACAGGATCTGATTTATTGTTAATCTTAGTGCCTGAGCTGTTGGTGTTCTACTCTATATTCCCCACTTTTGCTTTTATCACACTTAGTGTATGCAGTCTTATATTGAGGCCTTTGTTCCACGTGGACTTGAGTTTTGTGCAGTGATAAATATAGGTATATTTGCATTCTTCTATATATGTAGGCATCTAGTTAGACCAGCAACATTTGTTGAATATGCTCTCTTTTCCCCCCATTGTATAGCTTTAGATTCTTTGTCATAAATTAAGTGTCCATAGGTATATGGGTTTATATGGGGGGTCTTCATTTTGATTACATTGATCTACCTGCCTGTTTTTATGCCAATAGCATGTGGATATTTTTATTGCTCTGTAGTACAGTTTGAAATCAGGGATAGTGAAAGCTCCCAGGGCTCTTTTACTGTAAAAGATTGATTTAGCTATGCTGTAGGGTTTTTGTTTGTTTGTTTTGTTTTTCCATATGAAGTCCAGTATTTTTCTTACAAGATCTGTAAAGAATTTTGTTAGAATTTTGATGAGAAGTGCATTGAATCTGTAAATTGAATTTGGTAAGATGGCTACTATGTTAAATCTCCCATAAGCACAGGAGACATTTCATCTTCTGGTGTCTTCTTCAATTTGTTTATTCAAAGACTTGAAGTTATTGTCATATATGTCTTTAACTTGCTTTGTTAGAATTAGAACAAAATCTTTTATATAACTTGTGACTATTGTCAAGGATGTTGTTTCCCTAATTTCTTTTTCAGCCTGTTTATCCTTTGTATTGAGGAGGGCTATTGACTTTTTCTTTTTAGTTAATTTTGAATTCAGCTACTTTGCTAAAGATGTCAGAGGTCTTTGGTAGATTTCTGGAGTCACATTTCTACATTGTATACTATTATATTGCCTGTGAATAACAATACTTTGACTTCTTCTTTTCCAAGTTTTATCTGTTTGATCTTCTTTAGTTGTCTTATTGCTTTAGCTAAAACTACATTGAATAGATGCAGAGGGAGTGGTCAGCTTTGTCTTATCTCTTATTTTAGCAGAATTTCTTTAGGTTTCTCTCTAATTAATTTTATATTGGCCTATGAACTCTATATTGACTTTATTGTGTTTATGGGCTTTTATCCGTGAACTTTCCAAGAACTTTATCATGAAGGGGTATTGGATATTGTCAAAGGCTTTTTCAGCATCTAATGAGATGATCATGTTTTATTTTTTCTTTCAGTCTGTCTATATGATGGATTTTTATATGTTGAGCCATCCCTGCCTCCCTGGGATGAAGCTTACATGATCATGGTGGATAATGTTTCTGATGTGTTCTTGGATTGCTTTGTGAGTATTTTATTGAGATTTTTTTTGCATAATGTTCATAAAAAATGTCTGAAACATTTTCTTTGTTGAGTCTTTGTGTGGTTTAGCTGTCATGGTGAATGTGTCCTTGCATAATAAGCTTGGCAATGTTTCTTCTGTTTTTATTTTGTGAAATATTTTGAAGAGCATTTTACTAGCTCTTCTATGAATATCTGGTAGAATTCTGGTCTAAAGCTACTTGACCCTGGGCTTATTTTTCTGGTTGGAAGACATTTAAGGACTGATCTTATTTCTTTGGGATTATAGGTCATTTAAATTGTTTACCTGATCTTGACTTCACTTTGGTAAATGGCATCTATCAAGAAAATCATCCATTTCACTTAAATTTTCTATTTTTATGCAGTACAGTCTCTTGAAGTAAGACTTAATGATTTTTTTTAAAATTCTCACTATCTGTTGTTATGTCTCCTTTTTCATTTATTTTGTTAATTTGAATATTCTCTGCCTTTTAGTTAGTTTGGCTACCATACCAGCTCTACACATCGGCCATCCACCCCATGGTCAGCCACCACAACAGTCATACAGTAGAATCAAAACTCTTAAAGCTTATAATTAACCAATATGATTTATGTGTCAATAAAATCATAATTTACAAAATGCTAATATAATAATTTCTGAACCAATTAATAATGATAGAAGCTTTATCCCAATTATTCTAACCTTATGATATCATAACTACCTGTGGCTGGTTAAAACTATTCTTGTTCACATATGCATCCATTTTTTTCCTTCTCCTCCCTCTGAGATGCTCTCTGTCTCTGTAACTCTTAGCTCTGCCTCCCTTTCCCCTGTCTAATCACAGACTTCCTGCTGCCCTAATGTAATTAACAGGGAAAGTTCTGCAACATATCACCCTTTTTGTTTAATTAAAAAAAAAAAAACCCTTTCTCTCAAAATATAAATTGAACACAGCTATTACTGTTTTGTAATTCATGAAGTACAATACAATTAAATAGGACCTCTGTCATCTATCATAACTTAAAAGACATAATTTTATACTTGACTTATGTCCTGGCTTTAGATGGTATGACATCTAAATCCATCCTCTCAAATCTGTTCTCTCGAGTAAATAGCCTGGGTTGGCTAGGAGACTATGTAGTTTTTCAACCCTGTCAGAAATCCAAGAACTAATATTACCTGAAAATATGAGTAGCACAAAGTATAACTTCCAAAACTTAGCCAATTTATAGAAACTGCTGATCACCTGGACAATCCCTTACTTCAAAACACTGGAGAATCAGTCTTCAGCCTTCTGTCCCAGGATCATCTGACAGACCTTAGGGAAACAGGAAATTAAGGACTAGCCTATTCTGTATTGGCAGAACTAAGCTTTTCTAACCTGTAAATTGTGTCCTATTTTTGGACAGTAATATGCCTGTAGATGAAATGAAGCAATTCTGGCCTAGTCACTGTCGCGCCACAACTGGAGCAACTCTTTAGACACTCAATTTCTTCCTTGAATCCAAGAAAGTGAAAGCTGCCAAGAGCAGATTATTCTCAACAAGTGAATAAAGAACACTGATTGTCGCATTCTGTGGATTTCTGATGTTTCTTCTATATAAAGTAATCTGGACTGTTCTCCATTAACTACTCTCATCTCTTTATAATTAAAATTTCTAAAAACAGCCTGGCAATAAACTCAGAGCCATGAATTTGCTATTTGGCTCTTAACTCACAGGCTTAATAATCTCAGATCAGTTTATAAAAACAGTAATAGAAGGACTGGGTCTAAGCCTTGCACTTTAAAATTTTTAGTATCAATAAAAGAAATTTATACCAATAACAACCTTGATTTTGTATCAAAATGAATCCCATATCAAACTAAGAAATTATGACTTCAGCTTAGTAACAATTAAAAAGATTTCTACCAAATGAGATTACAGCTATGTAATCAAACACGTGTTATTTTGATTTTCTTATATTTCTTGCTCTATGACTGAGTATGTGATCAACTTTGGAGATGGTTTTATGAGGTGCTGAGAAGAAGGTATATTATTTTGTGTTTGGGTGAATGTTCTGTAGATATCTGTTAGGTCCACTTGATTCATAACTTTTGATAGACTCATCATTTCTCTGTTTAGTGTCTATATTGATGATTTGTCCATTGATGAGAGTGAGGTTTTGAAGTCTCCCCCTATTAATATGTAGGGTTCAATATATGATTTAAGATTTAGTAATGTTTCTTTAATAAATATGGGTGCCATTGCATTTGGGGCATAAATATTAATAACTGAGACATCATATTGGTGGATTTTTTTCCCTTTGATTTGTATAAAGTGTCATTTTCCATCTCTTTTAATTAATTTTAGCTAAAAGTGTATTTTTTTTAGATATTAGAATGTCTACTCCAACTTGCTTCTTGGGTCTGTTTGCTTGGCAAACCCTTTTTCAGCCCTTTATTCTGAGGTAATATTTATATTTGTTGCTGATATGTGTTTCTTGTATTTGGCAAAATGATGGATCGGATCCTGTTTTCTCATCCATTGTGTTAGGCTGTGCTGTTTTACTAGGGAAGTGAGTCCATCAATGCTGCGATTGTATTTAAGGTTATTTTCTTGTATTTCAGCTGTTTTAGGATATTCAGGGCTTGTGGAACAGGATAGCTGGGCTCTGGTTGTTCTCTATTGCCCTGGATCTTGTCGATTGTGTGGTTATTCTTGCCTTTAGCCATCTAGCTGTCTCTGTTGCTGGAAGGCAACTGGGTGTCCAAGCAGATTTGTGGGCCAGAAACTGGAGCATACAGTGTGTGGGGGAGAAAAGGGGAAAAGTAAAATTTACTGCTGTTGGTTGTGTTTTAATGAACTTGGCAGTCAGGGGATTAGGGGCAGGGGTTTTAACTGCTCCTCTCTTGTGCCAGAAGACCTCGGGGAATTCAAGCAGCTTTGTAGGTTGGAAATGGTGGCAGCGGATAGGTGCAATTCACTGATACTGGATGTGCCTAAGTGGATCTGTTGGGAAAGAGACCTGGGGTGGAATCCTATTTAGTTGTCCTAGATGTTTGCAGACCTGTTGTCCCTGGTTCTGACAGCCCTCCTGAGATGTAGGCAGAGTTGGATGTCTCTGTTGTTAACAGGTCTCCAGGAATACAGGCAGAGCTGTTGGCTGAACTCCCTAATTGCTTCTTAAAGAGTATTGCAATTATCATTCACAGCTAAGAAATTTGCTAGCATTTCCTATCCATCACATCTTCTTCAACAGATGTTATTGATTCTCAGTGTGTTTCTAAAGAGAAGTTTGTAGTTGTTTGACTCATAGTCTTTAGTGACATGTGACAAAATATGTCTTTTGGGACTTGTGTTAGAAAGAGAATTTTAAGTGAAGATGCAAAAACATTGTGTTACTAATTCCCATTCCGAATGATAATAACAAAATCATTACAACTTCATGGAGAAAGTTCTTTTTGTTGACTATGATTAATGTGAAATTCTTTTATCTACTCATAGTTGGTAAAGATACAGCCTTCTTCTCTGGCACTCAATATAAAAATTTATTGTGCTCATGAAGCCCTTTTTCAAAAGTAATTTATAATCCAAAATCAACAAAGCTGATTATAAACTCTGAGGCAAAATTGAATCATGGAAACTGAGAGTCAAAAGTCTGATTCTTTTATGAGGACTTCATTTAAATAGAATCAAAATGAATCGAGCTCTTGAACTGTCTCAACTTTTTCTAGTCTGGGAGCAATTAGAATATGATTTCTTGAAGGGAGACTAGTTTTTCTTACCAGGAAGAGCTATTCTCTGCATGTCAGTGGGAACAATTGGAGTGGGGAAAGCTGGGGGACTTCTCATCTCTGTAGTTAGGCTAAGTGACTCAAAATTCTTGCAGCGAAATGCCTTTTTACTAATCTGTGACTCTCTGAGTAGCTCATAGATAATAAGTGAAGGAAGGAATGAGTAGCAAAGTATCACAAATGGAAACACTAGGTGTTGGTTAATACCAAGTTCTACAGAGGGCATGTAGGTATTAGGGGTTGAAATAAAAACATTCTTACTATTTTATGTAAACCAGCACCATGGTATTTGCTTAGTTATTTCCTTTTGTCTCACATTTACCCAAATATTTTCTGCTCCTTAAATCTTGCTCATAAATTAGTGTTACTAAAAATCTCAAAAAAATATGAATGTATATTTAGAAACCAGGTTTCCTAAAAAGCATTAGCTTGTCACTTGGGTGTGCAAGATAACTAAAAGCAGTTTGAAAACTTGTCATCTTTTTCATTTTGGATCCAACACCTTTTCTTTGGGTCAGCCACTTAGCTTAACTTTGTGTGAAGACATGCTAGTCACTCAAGATAGTGTTTCTCTATTAATGCTTTGTAGAGAAGCTCAAGACTTAGAGGTTCACATTCTTTTGTGAATTTTGTAAGTAACCATGAAGATGGATGTTTGAGGAAAAAGAGAGAGAAGAAAAGACCTGGAGGTAATCAAGATTTTTGTTCTAGACTCATACAATGAAGAGTGAGGGCTCCCTATTTTAAGTGTATCTTTTTTGTTTATTTTTATATTACATTTGACTTTATTTAGTCTCTTTTTTACCCTATAAATCCTTTGTGCACATATTATGGTTTCCAGTTTTATGCTTTAATGTAATTTCTCAGTGTGTGAATGATGATTCTCTGCATCTATATTTGTTTCTTGTGTCCTTTCCTGGTTCTTTTCCTTTTGTTTGTTTGATTTGTCCTATTCTGATGTGTTAGTTTCATTTATATTATATTAATTACATATTATATTTTATTATAATCTCTTAGAAACCTGTTTGTTTTCTGATGAGAGACAAAATGGGGTGGATATGGATGAGAGTGGAGATGGGTAAGAACTAGAAGTAAAGGGAAGTAAGGTTGTAATTATAATATATTATTTGAGAAAAATTCTATAAAAGGAAATAAAATAATTAGCTATATGTTATTGAACATATAGGCCCCTGGCACATATACAGCAGAGGATTGTCTGGTCTGGCCTCAGTGAGAAAACATGTACCTAACCCTTGAGAGACTTGAGGCCCCAATGAATGGGTAGGTCTACAGCGGTGTAGGGGGGTGGGTATGTGGACATCCTCTTGGAGATGGTGCAGGGGAGGGGGTGGAGGAATTGGATGAGGAATGTTCGGAGGACACAACAGGGGGCAATAATGACTGGAGTGTAAAAATTATATTTTAGTAAAACAATTTTAAAAATACAAAAAAAAAAAAATGAACAAAAACGTACCTCACCTGTCTCTTGGCAAAGAATGACAGAATGACTAAATTCAAGAATCGAAGAAAGACTTAGTTCAACCATAAGCCAAGCAGCAAGGATATGATATCTCAGTGGCCAGATATGATAGAAGACTAATGTTATTAGTTCATCAAAGGTCTGTAAGACAACCTACTACAAAGAATACCATGATGTAAATGAGAAAAAAAGATAACAATAGCAACAGACAGTAGACAATTTCCTACCTACCTAGCATCATAGTTCTTAACCGTCCTAATGCTGTAACCATTTAAACATGTTATAGACATCCTCAACTCTAAAATTATTTCATTTCTTCTTCATAACTGTAATTTTGCTTCTCTTATAAATCATAATATGATATCTGATATGTAACCCCTGTAAAGATCCCCAAAGGCATCATGACTTGCAGGTTGAGAACCACTGTTTTAGCATAATTACATATATTTTTATGTTCCTTTGAGATAGAGATCCAAATAATTACATTTTATATTTTTTAAATAAAACAGTTATGAGGACTTCAAGAACCTTAAAATAGAATTGAATATATAGGAATATAATAGTTCCCAGGACCAAGGGCCTTTCCTTCCATTGATGACCAACTAGGCCATTGTCTGCTGCATATGTAGCTGGAGCCGTGAGTCCCACCTTGTGTACTCTTTGGTTGGTGGTTTAGTCCCTGGGAGTTCTGGGGTTACTGGTTAGTTCATATTGTTGTTCCTTCTATGGAACTGTAAACCCCTTCAACTCTTTGAGTCCTTTCTCTAGCTCCTTCACTGGGGACCCTGTGCCCAGTCCAATAAGGGGAAAGCCAGGGCCAGGAAGGGGGAGTGAGTGGGTTGGTGAGCAGGGAGAGGAGGGAGGGGATAAGGGGAGGAAGTTTTCAGAGAGAGACAAGAAAAGGGGATAATATTTAAAATGTAAATAAAGAAAATATCTAATAAAAATTTTAAAAGAATATAATCATTCTCATAGCCTGATATTGCTATTTAAATTTTATTTTCTCTGACTCTTTGCCTTTATCTCACTATACATATATATGTATATACAAAACACATACACACACACACACACACACACACACACAGTCATATGAATCAAGTACCTGTGCTCAAGCAATTTAGATTTGTACTCATACCTAATTTTATAACTTCACTTTGAAAAGAATAATGAAGTGTAGCAACTTTCCCCTACTCCTACAATGGTATTGCATGCCTTCATGGGATTCTAAACGGAGGACTTACCTACTTAGATTCTAATCTCCTTTATCTTTGACAAGGGAGCTAAAATTATCCAGTGGAAAAAAGACAGCCTTTTCAACAAATGGTGCTGGCACAACTGGCAGCTATCATGTAGAAGACTGGGAATTGATCCATTCTTATCTCCTTGCACTAAGGTCAAGTCTAAGTGGTTGAAGGACCTCCACATAAAACCAGAGACACTGAAACTAATAGAGGAGAAAGTGGGAAAAAGCCTCGATGATATGGGCACTAGGGAAAAATTCTTGAACAAAACAGCAAAGGCTTGTGCTACAAGATAAAGAATTGACAAATGGGACCTCATAAAGTTGCAAAGCTTCTGTAAGACAAAAGATATTGTCAACAGGACAAAAGGGCCACCAACCAATTGGGAAAGGATCTTTACCAATCCTAAATCAGATAGGGGACTGATATCCAATATATCTAAAGAACTCAAGAAGGTGGACACCAGAAAATCAAATATCCCCATTAAAAAGTGGGGCACAGAGTTAAACAAAGAATTCTCAACTGAGGAATACCGAATGGCTGAGAAGCACTTGAAAAAATGTTCAACACCCTTAATCATCAGGGAAATGCAGATCAAAACAACCCTGAGATTCCACCTCACACCAGTAAGAATGGCTAAGATCAAAAATTCAGGTGACAACAGATGCTGGCGTGGATGTGGAGAAAGGGGAACACTCCTCCATTGTTGGTGGGAATGTAAGCTGGTTCAACCACTCTGGAAATCAGTCTGGCGGTTCCTCAGAAAATT
>CACVCL010023439.1:0-16594 GCA_902729485.2 Mus minutoides
TTTTTTTTTTTTTTTTTTTTTTTTTTTTTTTTTTTTTTTTTTTTTTTTTTTTTTTTTTTTTTTTTTTTTTTTTTTTTTTTTTTTTTTTTTTTTTTTTTTTTTTTTTTTTTTTTTCTGGTAGAGCTTTTCTGAAAGTTCAATGATTTACAAAATGCTCCATTAAAATATGGTCTATATAGTCTATTTCTGTGTGTTGTTTCATCATACAGATAGGGCCAGGCACTTGTCAATATCAACCAATGAGACTAGTATTTATGTTTCTAGGCTGTGTGTGCGAAGTTATTAAGCATGGATGGAGTGACAACATTATGGAGACAATTGACTGAATCTTGAGTAATTCAGTCCCTTTACTTAGGTCTCACTCCTTTGTTCCCACAACTATTGTCTACCTTTACTATACTTTTAAAACAAATATTAAGGAAAACTTTAAAGAAAAGAAGAAAATTAAGAGCAGCTGAGAGAGCTTTTCTGGCACCTTTATTGAACACACCAAAATGTTGAAAAAGTGACCCACATTTAAATATACAGTGTCTTCTGGATGTCTTGGAATTCCAGATGTGCATTGCCTTTCTTGATTATCCCTATTACTACCTTGAGCATTTCAGCTAGGGAGTTCTTATTTGCTGACCCCAGTGTGTCTTCATTTGAGTGAATCCTGGGAACCCAGACAGAGCACTCAGCATCTGGGAATCATGGAAAAACCTCCTGTTAGCTTCCCCAGGGCCATGATGGGATGAGAAACATCTGTTACATCTCTTCACTGATGGCACATATGATGGGTTTATTTTTTGCTTTCCGTATTCTTAACTCAGCAAAATCTTTTCATGAGTACATCATCACAAGCAAGGTATGATGAACATGTGACCTCAGGGTGTTAGCAATCATAAAAGTGCTACATAGCATTCCAGCCATTCTCTTTCCCATTATTGAAAAACACAGCAAAGATATTGAAAAAGATAAAATGATGAATTTAGCTCTCTGCAGAACATTGCTAAATAAACAAGCACTCTGTGTTAGTCGCTTGAACAAAACTTTAGGAAATAAAAGCATGTATTGCAACAGGTGCAAGGGTGTGAGTGGCATTGGAGCATTGATGTCACTGCCTCAAGTCCCATAAAATAGTAGCATTTGGCAGGGGTCTGTATAAAATGAGAGAGGCTTGCCAGAAAAGTAAAGTAACATGACTGGTAAGTTAGAAAGCCATATCCTATCAGAATTTCCCTACATTCCATCCAAAAACTTCTATGAAACCTTGGTAACAGGCTGAGTCATCACTTATAAATTTCCTTCCAAAACAAAATGAGAAACTCTAGCTTTCCCACCATTGCTCTGTACAAAAGCAGATAGTGAAGACACAGGTGCCAATTCTTAAACATAGATAAATACGCCACTTTTATTTTGTGCTGGTCTTTTTCCTGAACCTGAATCCCACTAGGCTAGTAGTATGATAATAAGGGAATATCTACTGAAGGGGTATTGATAATGATTTACAGGTTAAAGAGCTTGTCTTTTTTGTGAATGAAGAGCTCTGGTTACATTGTGTAAATGTATGCATGGTAAACTTCCATGATTGCAAATTGGTATTCATGTTAGTTTCAAACTAAAATATTACCTCACCATAGAGCTAGTTAAGTCAGTGAAAATCAGCTCATAACTAAGATGAATGGCTTTAATCAGGGATTAAATGACACAAGAGCCCTAGTCATCAAATCTTGACTCTTTTTTCCTTTATGGGTGTGGAGAAAAGACAGGCTGGGAAACTAGTCCTTGGAAGAAGCACTGGAAAGATATTTTTCTTTTAACCATTAGGGTCTGTTTATACTCTGATTCTGCAGTGACCCTTTTGCATAGCAATTTAGCTCAATAAAATGACAACTGTTCTCTGTTTATAAGTGAGAGATTCCTGTGGCTAAAAAGCTTTCTACTTTGAGAGATCTTTCCAACCCTGACTCTAGTTTCCTTATCCATATGACTTTGTACTGACTTCACTGAGAGTCCAACAAAATCATCCCTGAGTCCCCCCAAACCTAACAAGCTTATTGTGTACCATGAATCGTACCTGTGAAAACTGAACACAGGAAGTTAAGGGCTTGTTTTATGACCCAAAATAGTGCATTAATTAAACTTGGCAAATGCAAATTAATCTACACTAGTGCCAATTTAGAAGTAATCTATAATAGTGTATATAACCTATTTTTGCTTTGGATTTCAAAAGTTGCACTCTTAACATAGGATACTTCTAATGATTTTAGTTTATACTACAGAACAATATTTTAAAAATTAAATGTCTGTCTCATCTTTTGTCTTATTTTTAATGAAATTGATTTTTCATACAATATATTTATTTTCCCCATCTATTTACAGATCTGCTCTCCCTTCCCATTTGCACAAAACCATGCTTGCTCTTAGTGTTACTCATTAGAAAAAGAAAATGTTTGTCTTTTTCTTTTAAACAAGTTCATAAACTTTTTTGCCAACTTTAACAAGACACATTTTGTAGATGTTTTATTGATTCATTGTGAATTTCACTTTGTGCATGCCAACACCATTCCTCTTCCTGTCCCTTCATATTCACCCTCTGCCTTTAGTATTATTAGTGTACCAAAAGCCAGGGTCTCAAAGCATATCAATGACCCATTCAATGAACATTTGTAAATAAAGATCTATTGGCAACTGTGAGGTGCTGTGAGTCAGTTTCCTCTATGAGTGTAGCCCCTGGCAAGTCAGCCATGCTCCCATGATGGCTACACATCACAGATCAAAGACTATTTGAATAACACAAACTGATCTTCATTGAGGAAACAAAACAGTCACAATGTTGTTTGGATGAGCAAGGATGTATAGATCTGGAAACACATGAATGATGAAGCATGAATATAATCAAATCACTTTGTAAAAAATTCTCAAAGAATTAATTAAAAAATTGAAGAGAATAAGTTGGTTTAAGACGAGTCAGAAACCAAGTTGAAAGAAACAAATAAACAAACAAAACAACCAACAATAACAAATCAACCAAAGAGAAAGCACAAGAAACATATAGATGCCAAGACACACACTTTTTTCTTATCCATGAGAAATTAATAAAGATGTAAAATGTCATGGAAGCTGTACTGTGTCATACAGTGAAGCCTTGTCCGCAGATCTTTATTTACAAATGTTCACCCACTTTTTTTCCAATAAAAAACATGATCAGTCCTATCTCAGAAATACCTCAGCCCTTATTACTAACTTCTGTCTTAGTGTGTGTTTCATTGCTGTGAAGAGAAACCATGATCAAGTCAACTCTTAAAAAGGCAAACATTTAATTGGTTTTGGCTTACAGTTTCAAAGGTTCAGTCCATTATCATCATGGCAGAAAGCATGGCAGCATCCAAGCAGACATGGTGCTCAAGAAGGAGATGAGTGTCTTACATCTTAATCCAAAGGCAGGCAGAAGGGGACTGACTTCCACTTGGCTAGGAGGCAGGTCTCAAAGCCCACCTCCATAGTGACATGCTTCCCCCATCAAGGCCACACCTCCTAGTAGTACCACCCATTATGGGCCAAGCATATTCAAACCCCCACATTAGCCTTTAAATTACTAAAGACGATAAAGCCAGAAAGATTAAGAATAGTTGTTGAGAGGCAAATAGAATTTAGTTGAAGCTACTCAAGTCTTACAGATTTTTGAAACATCTGAGAAGGGAATTATCAGTTTTAAAAGGACAAGTTTCTGTTGGATGCCAAGTGAGCTTCATTGGTAGGAGGAAGTTTCTTTAAGCAAGGGGAGGCAATGTTTCAGTGTGCTTTCTCATACTTCAGTGGGATCTCCATGGGAGACATAAGATTCACTGCTATTAGGATGAACAAGCACATCTTACCTCTAGAATTGTTTGGCATCTCATCAAATGGTAGCTCTCAATCTTTTAAAGCAAAGATCAGAAACTGGAGTCTCTAATTGCTATTGAGAAGCATATATAATGAGTTAAGACCTTCCTTCATTTGTTTGACTTTAAATTTAAATGAAAACCTGTAATAATAAACACACTCATAAAATAATGAACACTAGATGGGAAATTTTCAGTGCACATGAAACTGGGCTTTGGGCTATTGGATCCTGGCTCTTCTAGAGTATTTTGAAACAGTTTGGGTTAAATTTGGCATTCTCATCATGCGTGCAAATGATGTCTCCCTTACTCATTCCTAGGATGTTTATAAGACTGCTCTTGTCTGTCTGAGGGATGGAATTATAATATTGGGTTTCCTGATGGGTGTATCACATACTTTTATAGCTTGTTAAATTTTACATTGACATTTGTGGATATGTCTTGCCAAATGAACAGACTATATTTTTAAAAAAATCACAGACATGCCCAGGGCAAAAGAGCTTATGTTTTCAAGTAAAAGATACTACCTCCTATTTGATAATCACAAGAATTATAAAATCATCTTGATTATATACAACTATTAAGATGTCTTACTTTATCTGAATATAAATAGGCATGTAATACAAGCCAGATTTTCCCAATTACATGGTTTCCTTTATGCATTTATCTGCTTTCAACTAAATAGTGAGACTATTAAATAAAATTTACTTTAATCTAGTTAAAATGGACATCTTTAGCAATTGGAGCAGCTCGTAACCCCCCCCCCACTCTATCACACCACTATAGAGAAGAAAGGAAACGTGTGTGGTAGATCTGACCCTGGCCTTTTCTTATCTCTTTTGATTTGTTATAAGTCTGAGACTTAGATATACACTGAAGTCAGATAAAAATCAGAATCCCAAGAACAAAAGACTGCATTCCCAGAAGACTATCATACATAAGCAAAACCACCCTGCAGAAGACTCTGTTCTCAGTATCCAGATGAGTCCTAGTGATCATATCCAGACAAAAGCATAGTTCTGCATCCTAGTGTGACTCCTCTCCCTTTACCACTTCATACACAGATGGTAAAATTCATATATAAGTGGAACTAAGGAGGGAAATACATACTGAACTCTCAAATATTCCAACCACATTTTACCAGCCTCCAGAAGGCCAGGAGACCACAATGACTGAAGAAGAAAACTGTGGACTACTTCCTAATTTGTTTTAACTTCAAATGAAATCTAACTTAGAACACGTCATGTGCATTCTTTTTATTATTAAAATTACTGTGTGGTTCAAAAAATGTCAGTTATCTCTTTCTTGAACCTATTCACATCTTGGTGAGCCATGTAAAAAAAAGATCATAAGGATCTACCCTTACAACTAAAGGCTTCTAGTTACCTTAACTTTTTGCTGACAAGTCTTTGACTAAGATAGACCATTTAGGATCCTTTGGCCTAGGAACTCAGAATGATCTATTCTCAACCTGTGGGTTGTGACCTCTTTGGCAAGCCTCTACTTCCAAAAATATTTATATTGAAAGTCATAACAGTAGCAAAATTACAGTTATGAAGTAGCAACAAAAATAATGTTATAGTTGAGGGTCAGCACAACACGAGGAACTGTATGTATTAAAGGGTTGAAGAGTTTGGAAGATTGAGAATTACTACTCCATTTGCTGATGTCAAGTTACTGAGATAAGAGAATAGGCAGAGAAAACACACGTGCAAGCATATGCCTCAAGGTAAGCTATCCGAAGACCAATTGCAGACCCTAATTATGCTTGTTAATGACTCTTAACTCGACACACTTGTGATGATATCTTTGTGAAATTTATAATGTCATCCCCCAAATTCGGTTCCCCTGTCTCTTCCTAAGGTTTGGAGAAGTACACCAACTATAACCTACATCTTCTCTCTGCACATATCCCCAGATCACTCACATTTTATCCTCCAGCCTTTCTTCCCATTCATCCTGTTATGTCAGTCCCCAAATTCAGGAGACTTTCCCTGGCAACTCACCAGCCAAACCTGCCAGAGAAACAAGCAATCTAGCTAAGCAAGTAGCTGATTATCAGGTTTGCACTCTTCCTCCTCTCTTCCATATTCAATCCCACATTTTCATTCCCGACCCTCTACCTGGAGTGGACTCTACTCACTCTTTCTGCCCATATTCCCAGGAGACTAAGGAGATCCTAGTGGAACATCCTGTTTTCGTCCCTCTTGTGGATTCCCTCAATCCCTCTCCTATTGGCTCATACAAATTCCTAAGTATCAGCTCTTAATACTTAGAAATATATTTATTTCAGAACCCCATTGGGAATCCCTATTAGGATCTCAAAGGAATAGAATTTCCTATAAGGCAATACACAGATACATCACTCACTTAAGTGCCAAAGAGAACAAAAGAAACCAAAGAACAAAACATCCACCCAACAAAAACAGGACCACATGTAGAATTACAGTCTTCTGGAACCCCATTCCTAGGACCCAGTTTAAAACAAACAAACAAACAAACAAACAAACAAAAATCACAAATGAATAAAACCCATGATAATATGTCTCCACCAACTAGAACTCATTAACCCTACCAAAGAAGGCCTGGAGATTTGCAGCACAGCTCATAGCTGAAGCACAAGACAAAAACCTTGAAGTAGGATTATTGATAAAACGGTGATCTTTGAGAGGAAATAAATCCTTCAAAAATCTATAAAAACACAAACAAGGAAAAAAATAAAAATATCCAAAAGTTAAAATAACAAATAGAATCAATAAAGTAAACCAAAAAATGAAAAATTCTGGAAATTAAATTTTTCAGAATGGGAATCTCAAAGGCAAACCTCAACAACAGAATACAAGAGATGGAAGAGAGAACTAGCATCCTCTTCTGCTAAATTCTCCTAGCACTGAATGGTATAAATTAATGGAGACATCCCCTTAAAGCTGTATGTTCCCAGGTCTCTCTGTGCCTGATATCTAGCTGTTATTTTGCCTTTGTTCCCATCTGCTGCAGGATGAAAAGGTTTCTCAGATGATGGCTGAATAAGGAACTGATTGATCTATGAATATTGCTGAATATAATCAGGAGTCATTTAAAGTTAATTTTTTATTTGTTTTTTTATTATTCCCAATTTTTATTAGGTATTTTCTTCATTTACATTTCAAATGCTATCCCAAAAGTCCCCCATAGCCTCTCCCCACCCCGCCCCAGCTCCTCTACCCACCCACTCCCACTTCTTGGCCCTGGTATTCCTTCCCCTGTACTGGAGCATATAAAGTTTGCAAGACCTAGGGTCCTCTCTATCCAATGATGGCCAACTAGGCCATCTTCTGCTACAAATGCAGCTAGAGACATGAACTCTGGGGAAACTGGTTAGTTCATAATTGTTCTTCCACCTATAGGGTTGCAGACCCCTTCAGCTCCTTCTATACTTTCTCTAGTTCCTACATTGAGGGCCAAGTATTCCATCCAATAGCTGACTGTGAGCAACCACTTCTGTGTTTGCCAGGCACTGGCATAGCCTCACAAAAGACAGCTATATCAGGGTCCTTTCAGCAAATCTTGCTGGCAAATGCAATAGTGTCTATATATGGTGGCTAATTATGGGATGGATCGGCAGATGCAGCATTATCTGGATGGTCCATCTTTTCATCTCAGCTCCAAACTTGGTCTCTGTAACTCCTTCCATGGGTGTTTTGTTCCCAATTCTAAGAAGGGGTGAAGTGTCCAAACTATGGTCTTCGTTCTTCTTGAGTTTCATGTGTTTTGCAGATTGTATTATGGGTATTCTAAGTTTCTGGGCTAGTATCCACTTATCAGTGAGTACATATCATGTGAGTTCTTTTGTGATTGGGTTACCTCACTCAGGATGATACCCTCCAGATCCATTCACTTGCCTAGGAATTTCATAAATTTGTTGTTTTTAATAGCTGAGTAGTACTCCATTGTATAAATGTACCACATTTTCTGTATCAATTCCTCTGTTGAGGGATATCTGGGTTCTTTCCAGCTTCTGGCTATTATAAATAGGGCTACTATAAACATAGTAGAGCATGTGTCCTTATTGCCAGTTGGAACATCTTCTGGATATATGCCCAGGAGAGGTATTACAGGATCCTCCCATAGTACTATGACCAATTTTCAGAGGAACTCCCAGACTGATTTCCAGAGTGGTTGCAAGCTTGCAATCCCACCAACAATGGAAGAGTGTTATTCTTTCTCCAAATCCTCACCAGCATCTGCTGTCACCTGAATTTTTGATCTCAGCCATTCTTACTGGTGTGAGGTTGAATCTCAAGGTTGTTTTGATTTTCATTTCCCTGATGATTAAGGATGTTGAGAATTTTTTCAGGTACTTCTCTGACTTCCGGTATTCCTCAGTTGAGAATTCTTTGTTTAGCTTTGTGCCCTATTTTCTAATGGGGTTATTTGATTTTCTGGCGTCTACCTTCTTGAGTTCTTTATATATATTGGATATTAGTCCCCTATCTGATTAAGGATTGGTAAAGATCCTTTCCCAATCTGTTGGTGGCCTTTTTGTCTAATTGACAGTGTCTTTTGCCTTACAGAAACTTTGCAATTTTATGCAGTACCATTTGTCGATTCTCAATCTTACAGCACAAGCCATTGCTGTGCTATTCAGGAATTTTTCCCCAGTGCCCATGTCTTCAGTGCTTTTCCCCACTTTCTCCTCTATAAATTTCAGTGTCTCTGGCTTTATTTGGAGTTCCTTAATCCACTTAGACTTGACCTTAGTACAAGGAGATAAGAATGGATCAATTCCCATTCTTCTACATGATAACCACCAGTTGTGCCAGCAACATTTGTTGAAAATGCTATCTTTTTTCCACTGGATGGTTTTAGCTCCCTTGTCAAAGATCAAGTGACCATAGGTGTGTGGGTTCATTTCTGGGTCTTCAATTCTGTTCCATTGATCTACCTGTCTGTCACTATATCAGTACCTTGCAGTTTTTATTACAATTGCTCTGTAGTACAGCTTGAAGTCAGGCATGGTGATTCCACCAGAGGTTCTTTTATCATTGAGAATAGTTTTTGCTATCCTAAGTTTTTTGTTATTCCAGATAATAACTGGAAAATTGCCCTTTCTAATTCACTGAAGAATTGACTTGGAATTTTGATGGGGATTGCATTGAATCTGGAGATTGCTTTAGGCAAGATAGCCATTTTTACTATATTGATCCTGCCAATCCATGAGCATGGGAGATCTTTCCATCTTCTGATATCTTGGATTTCTTTCTTCAGAGACTTGAAGTTCTTATCATACAGATCTTTCACATCCTTAGTTGGAGTCACATCAAGATATTTTATATTATTTGTGACTATTGTGAAGGTTGCTGTTTTCCTAATTTCTTTCTCAATCCCTTTATCTTTTGTGTTGAGAAAGGCCATTGATTTGTTTGCATTAATTTTATATCCACCTACTGCACTGAAGCTGTTTATCACGTTTAGGACTTCTCTGGTGGAATTTTTAGGGTCACTTATATATACTATCATATCATCTGCAAACAGTAATATTGGCAAATTGGAAAGGAATAAGTTAAAATATTACTATTTGCAGATGATATGTGTCTGTAGTCTTTTAGATTTGTTGAAGGATTACTTTCTTGCTTTTTCTAGGATTTAGTTTCCATCCTTGTATTGGTGTTTTTCTGTTATTATCTTTTGAAGCACTGGATTCATGGATAGATATTGTGTGAATTTGGTTTTGTCATAGAATATTTTGGTTTCTCCATCTATGGTAATTGAGAGTTTTGCTGGATATAGCAGCCTGGGCTGGCATTTATGTTCTCTTAGGGTCTGTATAACATTAGTCCAGGAGCTTCTGGCTTTCATAGTCTCTGGTGAGAAGTTTGGTGTAATTCTAATAGGCCTGCCTTTATATATTACTTGACATTTTCCCCTTACTGCTTTTAATATTCTGTCTTTACTTAGTGCATTTGTTGTTCTGATTATTATTTGTTGGGAATTATTTCTTTTCTGGTCCAGTGTATTTGTAGTTCTATAGGCTTCTTGTATGTTCATGGACATCTCTTTCTTTAGATATGGGAAGTTTTCTTCTTTAATTTTGTTGAAGATATTTGCAGGCCCTTTAAGTTGAGAATCTTCATTCTCATCTACTCCTATTATCCATAGGTTTGTTCTCATCGTGTCCTGGATTTCCTGGATGTTTTGAGTTAGGATCTTTTTGCATTTTGCATTTTCTTTGATTGTTGTGACTATGTTTTGTATGGAATCTTCTGCACCTGAGATTCTCTTTTCCATCTCTTGTATTCTGTTGCTGATGCTCATATCTATGGTTTCTCATTTCTTTCCTAAGATTTTTATCTCCAGAGATCTTTCCCTTTGGTTTTTGTTATTGTTTCTACTTCCATTTTTAGGTCCTGGATGGTTTTGTTTAATTCCATCACCTGTTTTGTAGTGTTTTCCTATAACTCTCTAAGGGATTTTTGTGTTTCCCCTTTAAAGGCTTCTAGCTGTTCACCTGTGTTTTCCTGAATTTCCTTCTTAAAGTCCTCCATCATCATGAGAAGTGACTTTAGATCCATGTCTTGCTTTTCTGGTTTGATGGTGTATCCAGGACTTGCTATAGTGGGAGAGATTGGTTTTGATTTTCCAAGTAACCTTGGTTTCTATTGCTTCTGTTCTTATGCTTGTCTTCTGCCATCTGATTATCTCAAGTGCTTGCTGTCCTCAACATATCTGATTGGAGTCTGTCCTTTTTATAATCTCAGTTGATTCAGGACTTCTCAGAGTCCAGCTTTCTCTGTGATTCTTTGATTGTGGGCTCCTGTGAATCTGAGATTCTGGGTGTGTCAGAGTTCTTGGAAGTCAAGTTCCTCTGAGACCCTGAAATACTGGTGTGACCCAGCTCCTGTTATCCTGGGATTCTGTTGTCCTAAGATCCTGGACGTGCTAAAGTGCATGAAAATGGTGTCTCCTTTGAGGACTGAGGAGCTGTCTGGTCTGTTCAAAACCAAGGTAAAAACAGAACTGATCAAAAGGAACCTGAGCCTCTGATCAGTAAGCGCTCCAGTGTCCTTGTTCCTGCTGCCACTGGCCTGTAACAATTGGATTGGAACTGATGTTTTGTTCTGCTCACCAGTGATCCTAAGATCTCCTGGAGAGTCCTCTAGGGACCATGGGGGTGTCTGCCTACTCCATGCCCAAGGTGACCCGGTGCTGGCACCAACCCAACCGGAAGGAAGGGCTTATTTGTTTTTTATATATATATATATATATATATATATATATATATATATATATACGCACACATGGCAGTAGTTGGTTTTATCCTAGGTGTCTAGGCTATCTAATCTCTAGTTCTTATTCACCCAAGCAGTTTCAGGCATGGATGCCATCTTGTGGAGTTGACCTTAAGTCAAATCAGACATTGATTGGCTTCAAGTTCAGTGCCAACAAAACCCTAGCATATTTTGTCAGCAGGATAGATTATAGGTCAAAATTTTTGTGTCTGGGTTGTGCTGTACATTTCTCTTTGGGTAGCATGCAAAATACCTTTCCAAATTAAAGAGGCCAGAACATAGGGATGAAGGTTAGATGTGGGCACCAGCTCAACTTCCCCATGTTCAATGAGTTGGATGTGTGTGGTCTTTAGTGATGGAGCCTTGCTGTCCATTTTCAGAGAACAGCCTACAATTTTCAAAACTGGTTGGTTTGTTTGGGGATTTCCATGGGACCACTTGACCAGAAACTCAATAAATGCAACCCTGGTACTGGAAGCTTCACTTGGTGACAAGATACGGGAAGTTAATATCTCTCTTTATTTGGAGACTTCATTAGATTCACTTCCATATTTTCATTAATTTATTTATTTACTTTACATTCCAATTACAGCCTTCACCCCAGTCCCCCCTCCCCTGTCCCCTCTACTACCTGTCCTTCCCCTCTCTTCTGAGAAGAGGGAGGCCCCTGGTGGGTACCTACCCATCCTGGCACATCATGTCACTGAAGAACTAGGCACATCCTCTTCCATTGAGGGAAGACAAGGCAGCCCAACAGTATCCATAGGCAGTCGACAGAGTCAGGGACAACCCTGCTCCAATTGTTGGGGAAACTGCATGAAGATCAACCTGCACATCTGCCTCATATGTGCATGTCAGGTACATCCAGCTCACATTTGCTCTTTGGTGGTTCAGTCTCTGGGAGCCACCAAAATCCAGGTTAGTTGACTCTGATAGTCTTCTTATAGAGTTCCTATCCCATCTGTGTCCTTCAGTCTTTCCTCAGTTCCTCCACAAGAACTGTGATCCATCTAATTGTTGACTGTGTGTCCCTGCATCTGTTTTGGTCAGCTGCTGGGTGGAGTCTCTCAGAAGTACAAGGTTTCTACTGCACTAGACTTTCATACCACCTTCAAATGTCCCTCAATTCTACCTGTCTCCCCTTCCTCAATCCATCTCCCTTTTCCCTCCTTACCTGATACTACCATTTCCAACCACCAATCTCCAGTTCTATTTCTCTCGCCCAGGGATGTATTTCCCTAGTCCCTTCTTCTATACCTAACCTCTCTGGGACTATGGCTTGTAGCCTTGTTATCATTTATTTAATGACTAATAGCCACATATAACTAAATATATACCATATTTACTTTTCTGTGTCTCAGTTACCTAACTCAGATTGATTTTTTTCTAGTTCCATTAATTTGCCTGAAAACTTCATAGTGTCATTTTTTAACAGGTGAGTAATACTTCATTGTCTAAATGGACATTTTCTTTAACCATTCTTGTGTTGAGAAGTACCTAGGTTGTTTACAGGTTTTGGTTTTTGTAAATAAAGCAGCAATAAACATGGTTGAGCAAGTGGTACAATGAAATATTCTTTAGGTATATGACAAAGAGTGGATCACTGGACCTTGAGATAAATCAATTGATTTCCATAGTAAGGCCACTATTCAGTTCAACCAGCAATGAATGAGTGTGCCCCTTCTTCCATATCTTTACCAGAATAAGCTGTCCTGTTGCTATTGATATTAGCCATTCTGACAGGTATAAGTTCTCAAAGTATCTCAAAGAATCTCAAAGTAGTTTTGATTTACATTTTTCTGATGGTTAGGGATGCTGAATATTTCTTTAAGGATTTGTCAGTCAATTGAGTTTCTTCTATTGAAAAATCTCTGTTTACCTAAGAATTTCATGAATTCATTGTTTTTAATAGCTGAGTAGTACTCCATTGTGCAAATGTACTACATTTTCCATATCCATTCCAATGTTGAAGGACGTCTGAGTTCTTTCCAGCTTCTGGCTATTATAAATAAGGCTGCTATGAACATAGTTGAGCATGTGTCCTTATTAAATGTTAGAGCATCTTCTGGGTATATGCCCAGGAGAGGTATTGCTGGAGCTTCTGGTAGTAGTACTATGTCCAATTTTCTGAAGAACCACCAGACTGATTTCCAGAGTGGTTTTACCAGCTTGCAATCCTAACAGCAATGGAAGAGTGTTCCTCTTTCTCCACATTCTCACCAGCATCTGTTGTCACCAGAGTTTTGATTTTAGCTATTCTGATTGGTGTGAGGTGGAATCTCAGGGTTGTTTTGATTTGCATTTCCCTGATGACTAAGGGTGTTGAACATTTTTTAGGTGCTTCTCAGCCATTCAGTATTCTTCAGTTCAGAATGCTTTCTTTAGCTCTGTACCATGAGGTAACCCAATCACAAAAGAACACACATGGTATGCACTCACTAAAAAGTGGATATTATCCCAGGCTGTAATGTATTGTCTAGTTTGTCTATCATGTGTCTATCTACCTATCTACCAACCTACCTGCTTATCTACCTTTCCTATTAAAATGTAGACCTTATGAGTATGATCTTAACTGTTCCTTATTATGTCACAGGTGAATAGAACAGTAGTTAGTACATAGTAGTTACTCAATAAAAAGTGAATGGAGGAATAGCTTTACTTGATCTATGCAACCTTAATGCAAAAATAATTAGGAAGTTTAAACTTGAAGCAAAGCTACAGGAGTGCTGACAGAAAGATTCCATTGCTTAGTTATAGCAACCATGATTTTACAGATTAGAAAACTCAATGTAGAGATGTTAACTGATTCATTCAAGTGTTACAAAAAATCGAATTTCTGGTTTTAAATGTGGTATTTCTTATTACCTTTACTTCATAATCCATTTCCCAAGTCATAGTAATGCAATGAATTGGATATGTTGCTATGGGTTAAATATACAATCAGTGACCAAAGGAAATTTGGTCCATGAACACATGGCATTTAATATGTACTGAAAAAGTCAGACACTGGCCAACTATTTACACAGATCATTCAAAGGCAGTCCTGTAATGTGATCTATAAAAGAACACTGTGGGAGGTGACTTAAGCAGACATTTTTATTTTCTCCAGAGAGTCTGTAGGAAATAACATTTAAATGGCAAATTATTAAAGACCAAATGCTTTAGTAGTAAAATGGCGAGCTGAGTAGCAGGAGCTGATGGTATTAAATATTGCTACAATATAGGGAATATTTATGTTTATGATCCATAGGGATGTTAGTACATATATTAATTGGGCAAGATATGCATGTGCAGTATGGTTGTGCCTGTTCTTTTCCATACATTTCTATTATTTTCTGAGAAATATTCAGTTTCAGATTTCCCTGGACTGAACTTGAAGTAGGCTGGAGGTCTTGAATGCTCTGACATCACTGTTCCTAGAAGAGAGCATTCAGTTTTGCAAATGAGAGGCCCTTGTTCTAGTTTCACTCTGCTCTTGGTAAATTGTTGCCTTTACCTAAGTCAGTGCTCACTTAGGTCCATTCTTTTTATACTTTGCTCAATGAAAATTTCCAACATATTTATTCCAGTGGCTAATTATGAACACAGAGCATACTCCTACCACAAGAGTCTTTTGCATATACATTCCCCTCCTAAGCAATTTATTTTTAAATATATTACTCAATACTCATACATGCATAGAATGTGTTTGGATAGAAACTATCCCCCATTCTTTATCCAATCCCTCCCTAATCCCCACTCTCATGTTTTCTTTCCAATTCACCTATGATTCTCTCTCTCTCTCTCTCTCTCCCTCCCCCTTCCTCTCTCTTTCTCTGTACACACACACACACACACACACACACACACAACATACACACACTTCAGTGAGTCCATTGTTGTATATATGTGCATGGTCATAAATTCTATATTATAGGACTGTCTACTGGAGCATAGATTGTTTCTCCGGTCCTATGTCCCTGAAGAAAACTGACTTTCCATCCCACAGTATAGTTCAGTTGCCAATAGTTTCTCAAAAATAGGTAAGACTTCATGACTACTAAGCAGTTTTAAACAACATTGAGAAAATTCTAATACCAGTTGTTCAAATAGCATCTGGTAACAGGTCTATCATAGGCTGGGGAGCACTGAGTGAGAACTGAATGGGAAGAAGTAGCCCCAGGCACAGAGAGTGATGTCATACATAACTCACGCTGAGATAGTGCCTATTTTCTTCTTTCACAGATCCTTTGCAGCTCCTGACAAGGACTTTGGGGGAGAGGACATGGGACTCTCTAAACTCTTCTGGCATTGCACTGATGACCTTTCTGTCATTAGTTCTTTGGATCACTTTATTTATTTTCTTGTCTCTGAGCTGTAATCATAACTTAAGCACATTATGAAGTTCTACAATCCCAGTTTTAGGGAAGGAAAGTGCTATTAACTACAGAGAATGTAAGAGTTAGCTGGGTGCTTTGGAAATAGCTCCTAATAAACAGGCAGAGCCAGGTGTGAAGCGTGATTTATTTCCTCCTTGCACAAAGCCATGTGGATTATTATGCTTTGGCTGCTGATGGTCCTGTTGGAAATGTGCCACTCTCCCTTAGGACATGGTTATGGTCTAACCTCCCAGATGGGGAGCAACAATTCCTTGCCTCCCATCCACCTTAAGGAGGAAAACAAGCCAAACTCAATAAAGGTATAGGACACGGGGCAAAGGAGATATGTGAGCAGTGCTGAAAGAAAATTCTTCATGATTGAAATGATTCTGGCCTAAAGCCACCATTAGCTCTGAGTGGATGTCATAGTCCTTTGCAGCAATTGAAAGTGGTGGTCCCCAAGGGTTGCCTGTCCTTTCCAGGTATTTCTTCTTGTTGAGTCTACTTAAATATGGGCAAGACCATCCTTATGTCAGATCAGAGATAGTGCATCTTCCGCTGCTCCTCATAGTTTTCACTAACTATGAGGTAAGGAAGAGTCCCTAAAGGGGACAAGGTGAGCATGAGATAAAGCATGAGGGGAGGATGTCAACTGTAGCTGAGGAAAGGGAAGTCAGATCCAAGCATGATGGATGGCATGATCAGTGGTCCAGGCATCAGCCATGGGTGTAATGTTCTCCTTAAACATGACTTTCAATATTCATTTCTTAAGTCAAATATTTCAGTTATCTCATCTATAAAATAGTCTTCAAATATTATTTATTTTCATATTTAAAGGGTTATTCTGAATGTTGGGAGAATTATTAGAAAAAATAATCCAGCGGATACTGAGGGACAATCTTAGAATGATTCTGTAGGAGAAAACAAAACAAAACAAAACAAAACAAAAGAAACAAAAAAACCCAGACATTTCTTGGTGAAACTGGTGATTTTACCTTCCTTAAGGAGGTACTGTCTCCTTTCTCTGTTACTATAACTATCACATGTCCAGAATACTCAGTGTTGTAAATTTTATCAAATCTAAGACCCTGTGATGCTCATA